>NW_026507950.1:0-13836 GCF_026875155.1 Cherax quadricarinatus
ATTTTGTAAAAATTATGTTTTATAATTTGACAATTTGAATTTGAAATTTTCGGGAAAAAATAATTTAACCAAAATAGGGAAAATTTAAATTTTTTAAATTTTCGAAAATTAAAATTTGCCCCCAAAACTTTTTTTAAATATTTTCTTTTTTTAAAAACCCTAAAATTTTAAATTAGAAAAAATTAAATTTTTTCATTTTTTTTTTTTTAGTTTTAAAAAATAAAAATAATGGTAAAATATGTTTTACTGCATATTTCGACAATTTGAGCATTTAGAAACTTTTCAAAAAACTGATTTTTTAGCTAAAATTTCGGGATTTTCAAGCTTTTATTCAGAAATTATGATGATTGAAAATTTCAAGCTTTTCAATACTTTAAAGTTATTACAAAATTTTTCAAAAAGCCATAAATATTTCGAGAATGAAAAAATTTTGAATTTTACATATTTTTTAAAAATCTCAAAAAGCTTTAAAAAAATCGAAAAATTATGTTAAAAGATGTTTTCTGCATATTTCGACGATTTAGAGAATTTAGAACACCTTTTGAGACAAACCTGTTTTTTTAGCTAAAATTCGGATTTCAAATTTTCATCAAAATTACTGATGAATTGAATTTATGCTAAAAGTAAATTAATATGACTTTTTATGTTTATGTGTCAAAAATTTTTTTCAAGTGTGAAAATCCATGTATTTCAGCTAAAAAGTAAGGTTAAATTGAAAAGTGCTCTAAATGCTGAAAATCGTCGAAATGTGCAGCAAAACATCATTTTACTATATTTTTCGATTTTTTTCAATCCTTCAGGTATTTATTAAAAAATATATGAAATATTCAAAATTATTTCTGAAATTCATCCAAATTTTATGGGCGTTTTAAAAAATATGTAATATACTATAAAATGTTGAAAAGGCTCGAAAATTTCAATTCAATCAGTAATTCTCATAAACAAGTTTGAAAATCCATGAATTTTAGCTAAAAAATCAGGTTTGTCTGAAAAGTGTTATAAAACGGTCTAAATCGTTGAAATATGCAGTAATACATCATTTTGCCATGTTTTTCGATTTTTTCAATGCTTTTGCTATTTTTAAAAATATATGAAATATATGAAATACCTGAAATATATGAAATACCTGAAGCATTGAGAAAAATCAAGAAATGTTGTAAAATGATGTTTTACTGCATATTTCGACGATTTGGGGCATATGGAACACTTTTCAGACAAAAATGATTTTTTAGCTAAAATACATGGATTTTCACTCTTGAAAATTATTTATTGACACAATACTACACTAAAAGGTCATATGTAAATTTTTCGCATAAAAAACAACCTCAGTAATTCTGATAAAAAAGTTGGAAAATCCAAGAATTTTAGCTAAAAAATCAGGTTTGTCTGAAAAGTGTTCTAAATGCTCTGAATCGTCGAAATATGCCGTAAAACATCATTTTGCCATATTTTTCGATTTTTTCAATGCTTTTGGTATTTTTGAAAAATATATGAAATATTAAAAATTATTTCTAATTTTTATCGAATTTTTGGGCTTTTTTAAAAAAATGTAATGTACTTTTAAAAAATTGAAAAGGCTCGAAATTTTTAATTAATTAGAATTTCATAAACAGTTTGAAAATCCAGAATTTTACTAAAAAATCAGGTTTGTCTGAAAAGTGTTCTAAATGCTCTAAATCGTCGAAATATGCAGAAAAACATCATTTTGCCACATTTTTCGATTTTTTCAATGCTTTAGGTATTTTTAAAAAATATATGAAGTATTCAAAATTATTTATGAATTTCATCGAAATTTTACGGGCTTTTTGAAAAATATGTAATGTGCTTTGAAATGTTGAAAAGGCTCGAAAATGTCAAATCCATCAGTAATTCTGATAATCAATTTTGAAAACCATAAAATTTTAGTAAAAAATGGGTTTGTCTAAAAAGTGTTCTAAATGCTCTAAATCCGAAATATGCAGTAAAACATCATTTTCCCATATTTTTCGATTTTTCGAATACTTTTGCTATTTTTAAAAAATATATGAAATATATGAAATACCTGAACCATTGAAAAAATCGAAAAATATGGTAAAAAATTATGTTTTACTGCATATTTCGACGATTTGGAGCATTTAGAACCTTTTCAGACAAACATGATTTTAAAGCTAAAAAAAAGGATTTTTCAATTTTTGATCGAATTCTGTGGAATTAAAATTTTTCGAGTTTTTTCAAATTTTTTAAAAAACCCCAAAAAATTTTGATGAAATTCAGAAATAATTTAGATTTTTTTTTATATTTTTTAAAAATCCCGAAAAACTTTTGGAAAAAAAAAGAAAAAAAAATTTGGGAAAAATATTTTTACTGATATTCGACGATTTTTGAGAATTTTGAACACTTTTGAACAAACCTATTTTTTTTGCTAAAAATTTATGGATTTTCAAACTTTTTATCAAAATTTCTAAAGGTTGAATTTTTGCTGAAAGTAAATTAATTTTACATTTTGTGATTATTGTGTCAAAAATGTTTCAAGGTGAAACCATGTATTTCAGCTAAAAAGTAAGGTTAAAATTTAAAAGTCTCTAAAGCGAAAATCTCGAAAAAGTGCAGCAAAACTCTTTACTATATTTTTCGATTTTTTTTCAATCCCTTCAGGTATTTTTAAAAAATTTGAAAAATTTTAAAAAATTTTTTGAATTCATCTAAATTTTTGGGGGTTTTAAAAAAAATGTTTAAAAACTTTAAAATGTTTGAAAAGGGTGAAAATTTCAATTCATCAGTAATTTTCTAAACAAGTTTGAAAAAACCCTGAAAATTTTAGGGAAAAAAATAGGTTTTTTCTGAAAAGTGTTATAAAACGGTCTTTAAAACTTGAAAAAATGCAGTAATACTCATTTTGCCAATTTTTGTTTTTTTTAATGCTTTTGCATTTTTAAAAATATATGAAAAATATGAAATCCTGAAATTAAATTTCCTAAGCACTGTGAAATATCGAAAAATTTTTGAAAAAAGTTTTTACTGCATATTTCGACGATTTGGAGCATACAAAACACTTTTCAAACAAAAATAATTTTTTAGCTAAAATATATGGATTTTCGCATTTAAAATATTTATTGAGACAATACTACACTAAAATGTCATATGTAAGTTATTTTCGGCATAAAATTCAATTCCATCAGTAATTCTCATAAAAAAGTTGGAAAATCCATGAATTTTGCTAAAAAATCGGGGTTTTTTGAAAAGTGTTCTAAATGCTCTAAATCGTCGAAATATGCAGAAAAACATCATTTTGCCATATTTTTCGATTTTTTCAATGCTTCAAATATTTTTAAAAAATATATGAAATATTCAAAATTATTTATGAATTTCATCGAAATTTTACGGGGTTTTTGAAAAATATGTAATGTGCTTTTAATTTTTGAAAAAAGGCTGGGAAAAATTTTAAAATTATCAGTAATTCCCATAATCAAGTTTTTAAAAAAACCCTGAATTTTAGCTAAAAAAATCAGGGTTTGTCTGAAAAGTGTTTTAAATGCTCTAAATCGTCGAAATATGCAGTAAAACATCATTTTGCCATATTTTTCGATTTTTTCAATGATTTTGCTATTTTTAAAAAATATATGAAATATATGAAATACCTGAAACATTGAAAAATTCGAAAAATATGGTAAAAAATTATGTTTTACTGCATATTTCGACGATTTGGAGCATTTAGAACACTTTTCAGACAAACATGATTTTATAGCTAAAATTCATGGATTTTCAAACTTTTTGATCAGAATTACTGATGGAATTGAAATTTTCGAGCCTTTTCAACATTTTAAAGTATATTACATATTTTTCAAAAAGAACATAAAATTTCGATGATATTCAGAAATAATTTACAATATTTCATATAATTTCTAATAATACCAAATGCATTGACAAAATCGAAAAATATGATAAAATGATGTTTTACTGCATATTTCGACGATTTAGAGCACTTAGAACACTTTTCAGACAAACCTGATTTTTTAGCTAAAATTCATGGATTTTCAAGCTTTTTATCAGAATTACTGATGGAATTGAAATTTTCGAGCCTTTTCAACATTTTAAAGTATATTACATATTTTTCAAAAAGCCCATAAAATTTCGATGAAATTCAGAAATATTTTTTGATTTTTTCATATATTTTTTAAAAATCCCAAAAGCTTTGAAAAAATCGAAAAATTTTAAAATATTTTTTATATTTTTCAATTTTAAAAATTTAGAAAAATTTTTAAAAAATGATTTTTTGTAAAATTAGGATTTCAAAAAATTTTTCATCAAAATTACTGAGGGAAATTTAATTTTTTGCTGAAGTAAATTAAAATATGACATTTTAGTGTATTTTTGTCAATAAATTTTCAAGTGTGAAAAAAACCATGATTTTGCTAAAAAAATAAGGTTAAATTTTAAAAATGCTTAAATCTGAAAATCGTCGAAATTGGGGAGCAAAACATCATTTTACTATATTTTCGTTTTTTTCCTTAGGTTTATTTTAAAAAAAATATTGAAAATTCAAAATTATTTTGAAAAATTTCCAAAATTTTATGGGGGTTTTAAAAATTGAAATATTAAAAAGTTTTAAACTGAAAAATTTTAATTTAAAGAATTTATAAACAATTTGAAAACCTGAATTTTAGCTAAAAAAAAAAGGTTTTCAAAATTTATAAAATTCTAATTGTTTTTATGCAGTAAAAAATCATTTTGTTTTTTTTCATTTTTCATGCTTTTTTCATTTTTAAAAAAAATTAAAAAATTTAAAATCCTAAAAATTTGGGAAAAACTGAAAATGAGAAAAACTAAAATTTTTAAAATATTTTTGATTTTCACATTTGGGGGTATAAAAATTTTGAAAAAAAAGATTTTTCTAAATTTCAAATTTTTCCTTTTAAAAATTTATTACCAAAAATTTAAAAGGCTTGAAATTTCAATTTCAATTCCCCTTTTTTTATAAAAAGTTGGAAAAAACCAAGAATTTTTGCAAAAAATCAGGTTTTCTGAAAAGGTTTAAGTCTAATTTGAAAATGCCGTAAAACTCATTTTGCCCCTTTTTTCGATTTTTTTTAAAGCTTTTTTATTTTAAAAAAAATATGAAAATTAAAAAAATTTTTTTCTGAAAATTTATCAAAAAATTTTTTTATTTCCTTTTTGAAAAAAATTGTTTGGGACTTTAAAATATTGAAAAAGGCTCGAAATTTTTCAATTCAATTAGTAATTTCAAACAAGTTTTTGAAAATCCAGAATTTTAGCTAAAAAATCAGGTTTGTCTGAAAAGTGTTTTAAATGCTCTAAATCGTCGAAATATGCAGTAAAACATCATTTTGCCATATTTTTCGATTTTTTCAATGATTTTGCTATTTTTAAAAAATATATGAAATATATGAAATACCTGAAACATTGAAAAATTCGAAGAATATGGTAAAAAATTATGTTTTACTGCATATTTCGACGATTTGGAGCATTTAGAACACTTTTCAGACAAATATGATTTTATAGCTAAAATTCATGGATTTCAAACATTTTTATCAGAATTACTGATGGAATTGAAATTTGCGATCCTTTTCAACATTTTAAAGTATATTACACATTTTTCAAAAAGCCCATAAAATTTCGATGATATTCAGAAATAATTTACAATATTTCATATAATTTCTAATAATACCAAAAGCATTGACAAAATCGAAAAATATGATAAAATGATGTTTTACTGCATATTTCGACGATTTAGAGCACTTAGAAACACTTTTAGAAAAACCCTGATTTTTTTAGATAAATTGGGGATTTCAAGCTTTTTATCAGTTTTACGGGGAAATTAAAAATTTTCGGCCCTTTTTAAAACATTTTAAAGTATTTTTACTTTTTTTTCAAAAACCCCATAAAATTTCGATGAAATTCAGAAAAAAATTTAGATTTTTTATTATTTTTTAAAAATCCCAAAGCTTTAAAAAAAAATCGAAAATATGGTAAAATATGTTTTACTGCATTTTTCGCGATTTAGAAATTTAGAACACTTTTTGACAAACCTTGATTTTTTAGTTTAAAATTCATGGTTTTCAAACTTTTCATAAAAATTATGGGAATTGAATTTTTGCTAAAAGTAAATTAAATATGTTTAAAGGTTGAAAATCCAATTTCAGAAAAAAAAGAAGGTTAAATTAAAAAAGTTTTCTAAATGCTGAAAATCGTGAAATGTGCAGCAAAACATCTTTTTCATTTTTTTTCCGATTTTTTTTCAATCCTTCAGGTTTTTTTAAAAAAATATAGAAATATTCAAAATTTTTTCTGAATTTCATCTAAATTTTATTGCGTTTTAAAAAATATGTAATAATTTTAAAAAGTTGAAACTCCAAAAATTTCAATTCAATCGTAATTCTCATAAACAAGTTTAAAAATCCTGAATTTTAGCTAAAAAAAACAGGTTTGTCTGAAAAGGTTATAAAACGGTCTAAATGTTGAAAAATTTCAGTAATTTCACATTTTGCCTATTTTTCGATTTTTCAATGCTTTGCTATTTTTAAAAAAATATGAAAAAAAATGAAATACCTGAAATTAGAAGTACTGAAGCACTGAGAAAAATGAAAAAGTTGTAAAATGAGTTTTTTGCATATTTTCAACGGTTTGGAGATATAGAAAAACTTTTCAAAAAAAAATAATTTTTTAGCTAAAATATATGGATTTTCGCCATTTAAAATATTTTTTGACACAATACTACACTAAAAGTATATGTAAGTTACTTTCGACATAAAATTCAATTCCATCAGTAATTCTCATAAAAAAATTGGAAAATCCTTGAATTTTAGCTAAAAACACTTTTGTCTGAAAAGTGTTCTAAATGCTCTAAATCGTCGAAATATGCAGTAAAACATCATTTTCCCATATTTTTCGATTTTTTGAATACTTTTGCTATTTTTAAAAAATATATGAAATATATGAAATACCTGAAGCATTGAAAAAATCGAAAAATATGGTAAAAAATTATTTTTTTAACTGATATTTCGCGATTTGGAGATTTAGAACACTTTTCAGACAAACATGATTTTATAGCTAAAATTCAAGGATTTTCAAACTTTTTGATCAGAATTACTGATGGAATTGAAATTTTCGAGCCTTTTCAACATTTTAAAGTATATTACATATTTTTCAAAAAGGCCATAAAATTTCGATGAAATTCAGAAATAATTTACAATATTTCATATATTTTTAAAAATCCCAAAAAGCATTGAAAAATCAAAAAAATTGTAAAATGAGTTTTACTGATATTTCGACAAATTAAGCACTTAGAACATTTTCGAAAAACCCAGATTTTTTATAAAAAATTTCGTGGATTTTAAAGTTTTTATAAAATTACTGAGGAATAGAAATTTTGAGCCTTTTAAACTTTTTAAAAAGTTTATTAATATTTTTCAAAAGCCCAAAAATTTCAAAGAAATTCAGAAAAATTTTTGAATTTTTCATAAAATTTTTTAAAAATTTCCCAAAGTTTTAAAAAACAAAAAAATATGGAAAATTTTTGTTTTACCTTATTTCGAGGTTTTAGAGAATTAGAACCCCTTTTGAAAAAACCTGATTTTTAGCTAAAATTCAGGTTTTCAAATTTTTTATCGAATTACTGATGGAATTGAATTTCATGCTGAAGGAAAATTAAATATGACATTTTAGGTTTATTGTGCAATAAATTTTTCAGTGGGAAATCCATGTATTTTAGCAAAAAAGTAAGGTTAAATTTAAAAAGTGCTCTAAAACTGAAAATCGTCGAAAAGTGCACAAAACTCATTTTACTTATTTTTCGATTTTTTCAATCCTTTAGGTATTTTTAAAAAATTATGAAAAAATTCAAAATTATTTTGAATTTCATCTAAATTTTATAGGGGGGGGGGGGGGGTTTTAAAAAATATGTGATTACTTTAAAATGTTGAAAAAGGCTCGGAAATTTCAATTCAATCGTAATTTCATAAACAAATTTTAAAATCCATGAATTTTAGATAAAAATCGGTTTGTCGAAAAGTGTTATAAAAAGGTTAAATCGTTGAATATGCAAAATGGGTCATTTTTTCCTATTTTTTTTATTTTTTTAAAGGGTTTTGCTATTTTTTAAAATATATGAATTTTAGAAAATACCTAAAAAAATATGAAGTACCTGAAGCATGAGAAATTCGAAAAAGTTCTAAAAAGATGTTTTACTGCATATTTCGACGATTTGGAGCATATTAACACTTTTTAAACAAAAATAAATTTTTTTGCTAAAATAATGGATTTTGCATTTTAAAATATTTATTGAGACAATACTAGCAAAAATGTCTATGTAAGTTTCTTTTTTGGCATAAAAAATTTAATTCCCTCAGTAATTCTCAAAAAAAGTTGGAAAAATCATGAATTTTAGCTAAAAAAACGGGTTTTTTCTGAAAAGTGATCTAAATGCCTAAAAACTTCGAAATATGCAGTAAACATCATTTTGCCCTTTTTTTTTCCCTTTTTTAAATCCCTTTTTGGGTTTTTTTAAAAATATATAAAATTCAAATTTTTTCTGAATTTAATCGAAAATTTTTTAACTTTTTGAAAAATATGTAATGTACTTTAAATCAAAAACCTAAAAATTTCAATTCAATCAGAATTTCATAAACAAGTTTGAAAACCCAAAAAATTTTGCTAAAAAATCGGTTCATCTGAAAAGTTTTTCAAAATGCTCAAATCGTCGAATTATCGAAAAAAATCATTTTGCCATATTTTTCGATTTTTTCAATGCTCAAATTTTTTAAAAAAAATATAGAAATATTCAAAAATTATTTCTGAATTTCATCGAATTTTATGGGCTTTTTTGAAAAATTGAAATGTATTTTAAAAAATGTAAAAAAGCCTCAAAAATTTAAATTTAAATCAGTAATTTCATAAACAAGTTTGAAACCCATAAATTTTAGCAAAAAAAACAGGTTCGTCGAAAAGTGTTCTAAATGTCTAAATCGTGAAATATGCGAAAAATATCATTTTGCCTTTTTTTCGTTTTTTTTCAATGCTTAAAATATTTTTAAAAAAAATACGAAATATTAAAAATTTATTTTGAATTTTCATCGAATTTTCGGGCTTTCAAAAAAAAAAAAAAAAAAATATGTAATGTGCTTTTGAAATGTTGAAAAGGCTAAAAATTTTTAATTCATCAAAATTGGATAATAAATTTTTAAAAAATCATAAATTTTGCTAAAAAAATCGGGTTTTTCTGAAAAGTGTTTTAAAATGCTCAAAATCGTCAAAAATATCAGTAAAACATCATTTTGCCATTTTTTTCGTTTTTTTCAATGTTTTTGTATTTTTAAAAAATTATGAAATATTGAAATACATCAAACATTAAAAAAATAAAAAAAATATGGTAAAAAATTTTTTTACGCTATTTCGACTTTCGAGCATTTAAAAACATCTTCAGTCAAATGATTTGTAGAAAAATTTCATGGATTTTCAAATTTTTTTATCAGTTTTACTGATAAAATTTAAAAATTTTCGATCCTATTCAAATTTAAATTAATTAAATTTTTTCCAAAAACCCAAAAAATTTCGATGAAATTCAGAATAATTTGAATATTTCAATATTTTTCATTAATCCCAAAAAGTTTTAAAAAAAATCGAAAAAATTGGAAAATTTTTTACTGATTTTTCGACGATTTAGAGCTTTAGAACATTTTTCAGACCCTGTTTTTTAAGCAAAAATTCGGGGATTTCAAGCTTTTTACCAGAATACTGAGGGGAATTGAAATTTTCAACCCCTTTTCAAAAACTTTAAAATATATTACATATTTTTCAAAAAGCCCATAAATTTTTCGATGAAATCAAAAAAATAATTTTGAATTTTTCAAAATTTTTTTTTAAAAAATTCCAAAAAAAATTTGAAAAAAATCAAAAAAATAGGGAAAAAGGGTTTTTTTGCTCTTTTTCGACAATTTAGAGAATTTAGAACATTTTTCAGACAAACCTTTTTTTTTTTAGCTAAAATTCATGGATTTTAAAACTTTTTATCAAAAATTATGAGGAAATTTGAATTTTATGCAGAAGTAAATTAATTAAATATGAATTTTAGTGGTTTGTGTCAATAAATATTTAAGTGTGAAAATCCAGAATTTTAGCTAAAAGTAGGTTAAAATTTAAAAGTGTTCTAAATGCTGAAAATCGTCGAAATATGCAGCAAAAAATCTTTTACTATATTTTTCGATTTTTTTCTCCTTCGTTTTTTTAAAAAAATATATGAAATATTCAAAAATTATTTTTGAAAATTTTTTCTAAATTTTATGGGGGTTTTTGGAAAAAAATGTAATATAATTTAAAAAAGTTTTAAAAAAGGGTCAAAATTTTAAATTCAAACAGTAATTCTCATAAACAAGTTTGAAAATCTTGAATTTTAGGTAAAAAAATCAGGTTTGTCTGAAAAAGTTATAGAATGGTCTAAATCGTCGAAAATTCAGTAATCTCTTTTTCCCTTTTTTTCGATTTTTTCAATGTTTTTGCTTTTTTTAAAAAATTTTAATAAAATATATAAAATACCAAAAATATATAAAATACCTGAAGCATTGAAAAAAATCGAAAAAGTGTAAAAGATTTTTTCTGAAATTTTTCGACGATATGGGGCATAAGAACACTTTTCAGACAAAAATATTTTTTAGCTAAAATACAGGGTTTTTTCCTCCAAAAATTTTTTTTTGACACAATACTACACAAAAATGTCATTGTAAGTTACTTTCAGCATAAAATTCAATTCCTCAGTTTTTTAAAAAAAAAAAATTTGGAAAACCCAAAAATTTTTAGCAAAAAAATGGTTTGTTTAAAAAGTGTTCTAAATGCTCTAAATTCGCAAAAATAGAAGTAAAACTATTTTGCCTTTTTTTAAATTTTTTCAATGTTTTTCATTTTTAGAAAAAATATATGAAATTGTATATTTTTTTCAAAAACGAAAAGCTTTGAAAAAATCGAAAAAATGGCAAAATGATGTTTACTTCATATTTCGATAAATCAGACTTTTAAAACACTTTTTTTTAAGAAAAACCCTGATTATTTCTGAATTTCATGAAATTTTGGGGGGCTTTTTGAAAAAAAATGAATATATTTTAAAAATTTTGAAAAGGCTCGAAATTTTCAATTCAATCATTTATTTCATAAACAATTTGAAAACCCACGAATTTAGCTAAAAAATGGGGTTTGTCTAAAATGTGTCAAAATGTCTAAATCTCAAAAAATAGCAGAAAAACATCATTTCCCCTTTTTTTTCGATTTTTTAAAATGCTTCGGGTATTTTAAAAATTATTGGTTTTAAAATTATTTATGAATTTCATAAAAATTTTTTGGGCTTTTTGAAAAAATATTAATGTGCTTTGAAAAGTTGAAAAGGCTCGAATGTCAAATCCATCATAATTCTGTAACAAGTTTGAAAATCCTGTTTTTTAGCTAAAAAACAGGTTTGTCAAAAAGTGTTTAAATGTCTAAAGTCGAAATATGCAGTAAAAATCTTTTCCCATATTTTCGATTTTTCGAATACTTTTGCTATTTTTAAAAAAATAGAAATATAAAAAATACTGAAGCATTAAAAAAAATCGAAAAAAAAGGTAAAAAATTGTTTTACTGCATTTTTCGACGATTTAGAGCATTTAGAACACTTTTCAGACAAACCTGATTTTTTAGCTAAAATTCGTCGTTTTTAAAGTTTTTTATCAGTTTAAATGATGGAAAAGAAATTTTCGACCCTTTAAACATTTTTTAAAGTTATTATATTTTTTCAAAAGCCTTTTAAAATTTTGTAAAATTAGAAATAATTTTGAATTTTTCATTATTTTTTAAAAATTCCAAAAAAGAAATGAAAAAAATCAAAAAAAATATGGTAAAAGGTTTTACTCATTTTTTGGACGTTTAGAGAATTTGAACATTTTCAGAAAAACCCTGATTTTTTAGAAAAATTCACGGATTTTAAAATTTTTTCAGAATTACTGATGGAATTGAATTTTATTTGAAAGTAAATTAAATATGCGTTTTAGTGCATATTAGCAATAAATTTTAAAGTGTGAAAATCCATGAATTTTAGTAAAAAGTAAGGTTAAATTGAAAAAAGTCTAAATGCTGCAAATCGGCGAAAAATTTCAGCAAAACATCATTTTACTATATTTTTTGTTTTTTTATTTTTGCATGTTTTTTTAAAAAATATATGAAATATTCAAAATTTTTCTGAATTTATCTAAATTTTTTAGGGTTTTTAAAAAATATGACCCTACTTTAAAATGTTGAAAAGGCCGTAAATTTTTAATTCAACATAATTTCATAAAAAAGTTTGAAAACATGAATTTTTGGTAAAAAAAAAGATTTGTGTGAAAAAAATTTATAAAATGGTCAAATCGTCGAATTTTGCAGTAATACTTTTTTTGCCCTATTTTTCGATTTTTTAAAATGTTTGTGCTTTTTTTAAAAAAATATATGAAAATATGAAATCCCTGAAATATAAAAATACCTAAATTATGAAATCCCTGAAGCATTGGGGGAAAAAATCAAAAAAATTTGTAAAAATGATTTTTTTACTGATATTTCGACGTTTGGGGCATATAAAAAACACTTTTCAGAAAAAAATTATTTTTAAGCTAAAATACAGGGTTTTTTCACCCTTAAAAATTTTTATTGACAAAATACTACACTAAAATGCTATGTAATTTTTTCAGATAAAATTAAATTTCCCCATCAGTAATTTGATAAAAAATTTGGGGAAAACCCAAGAATTTTAGCAAAAAAAAAATCAGGTTTGTCTAAAAAGTGATTAAATGCTGAAAATAGACTAGGCAAGGATGTCAGCCACACACGTGTCTTCTTTGCAGATGCCCCCGAATCGAGACTGTTTTCCCATTGCAGACACGCAAAGCCCAGGCAACATCAACCAAATCTTTCAGTGGGTTGCAGAGAAAAATTGAAGTTCAAAGATGGAAATTTCAATTTTCTCAGATATGGTAAAAAGGGAAATTAAATCTTCATCAAAAGGGCAAAACAAATTCTGGCCACAAAATAGGCGAAACACCAACGTCAAACTGGGGGTGATCATGTCGGGGATCTCCCTTCAAGGACCAAACATTGTATCAACGCATTGCTAAAAAATAAAAAGGGTGGGTAAAGAAAACCCTTTAAAATAGGGTGGCCAAACCCTGATGAACTTTTTGTACTTTTCTATCTAGGGGGGAAAATTGTTCAAACTAACAGCACCCTTTTAAGGCGGTGAAGTTGCCGACCTAGAAAAAGTACAGAAACTTTCCGGGCGCAAAAAGATAAAAACCCAATTATTGGGAGCGCTTGAGGTTCCTAAACTATATTCCCAGGAACGCAGGGGGGAAGGGTACATGTTTTTTACACCTGGGAAAAACCTAGAGGGACTATCCCAAATTGCACACGAAAAACATCACACAAAAGCAAAAAACTTGGGGCGATGCACCCTCCCCCCCTTGAAAACAGGGGGGGGGCAATACACGTTAAGAACCATACAATAGTGAGGGGGGGGCCCCGAGACTGTTCAACTGCCCCCCCAGCACAGTCTTCAAGCTGGGACTGGAAAGCACCTAAAATCAGTTCCCGATCAGCCGGGCTGTGGCTCATCGTTGGTTTGCGTGCAGCCCGCAGCAACAGCCGGTTTTTCAGGGTCGTCCACCAGGAGGGCCGGGCACAGACCGGGCCCCCGGGGCGTTGACCCCGGAACTTCTCCATAAAAATCCAGGTATCATCGAATTGAAATAAAATATCATTTTTTCCATATTTTTTGATTTTTTCAATGTTTTGGTATTTTTTAAAAAAAATATGAAATATTCAAAATTTTTTTTGAATTTCACGAAAATT
>NW_026507951.1:0-13447 GCF_026875155.1 Cherax quadricarinatus
TAAAATAGGGACAGTATTGTTTACAGTATGTATTTCGAAAGTGTACAGTATATAGTCAGTATGGTTTTCATATTTTTGACATATAGTAGTACAGTAAAATGTACAGATAGTAGTACAGTATTTTTAAAATATTGTGTACAGTTTTAAAAAATTTTACAGTATTGTTGTACATATAGTGTACAGTATGTTACAGTATAGTAGTCAGTATTTTTTTTTGGTACATAAGAGTCAGTATTGTTTACAGTAAAAAGTAGTACATATTGTTGTAAGTAATAAAAGTATAATAAATAGTTACAGTATTGTTTTACAGTATTGTACAGATGTGACAGTTAGTTTACAGTAAGAGTACAGTAATGTTGTACATATATATACAGTAAGTTTACAGAAAAGTAGTACAAGTAATTGTTGTACAGATTTACAGTATGTTACAGTATAGTAGTACTTTTTTGTTTTTTTACAGTATGTATAAAAGAATGTTGACAGTATGTAGTACAGTAATTGTACGTATGTGTTTCGTATAGTAGTACAGTTTGTTACAGTAAATTGTTGTAAGATTTGTACAGAAAGTTTGTACAGTATATATACATATAGTAGTATGTAAGAGTACGTATGTTGTACTATAGTATACAGTAAGAAACAGTATTGTTACAGTAATAAGACAGTATATGTAAAGATGTGTACGTTATTACAGTATAGTAGAAAAATTTTTTTGTACATATATTTTAGTACAGTATAGTATACAGTAAGTATACAGTATTTTGTACAGTAATAGTACTAAAAAGTAAGTATGTAGTACAGTATTGTTGACAGTATAGTAACAGTATAGTGCAGATAGTATACAGATTGTGTACAGTAAGAGAAAAGTAATGTGTACATATAGTATAAAAGTATTGTTAGTATTTTAAAAATAAAAAGAAATTTTAAATAAAATTTTTGGGACGTATAGAGTACAGTAAGTTTTCAGTAAGTTACAGTATTGTTGCAGTATAGTAGTACAGTAAAAGTACGAAAGGTACAGTATTGTGTCTAAGTAGTACAGTATGTAGAATATAGTAGACAGTTAGTAGTACAGTATTGTTTACATATTGTTTTTTACAGTATAGTAGTACGTAAGATGTAGAGTAAGTATTTTTAATTTGTTTACAGATAGTAGAAAAAGTAATTTTTTCAGTAAAATAAAAAGTAGTACAGTAAAGTGTACGTATTGTACATATAGTATACAGTATAGTATACAGTATAGTAGTACAGTATTTTTGTACATATTAGTACAGTAATTGGGTTGTGAAAAGTGTACGTATGTGTACAATATATACAGTAGTTTAAGTAAATTTTGACATATTGTTTTTACAGTTAGTAGTAAGTATTGTTGTACATATAGTAGTACAGTAAGTATACAGTATTGTCAGATGTTTACAGTATTTTTTTACATTAGATACATATTTTGTAAGTAAGTAGTACCGTATATAATAAAGTTCATGTTTTTACAGTAAGTAGTACAGTATTGTTACAATATATACAAAATGTGTACAGAAAATTGTACAGATAGTAGTACAGTATGTGTCAGTATGGTACAGTAAAGTAGTACAAATTTTTGTACGAAAAAACATATTTTTGTACGTTATAGGTTAGGACAGTATTGTTTTAATATAGTAGTACAAAAATAAGTAGTACAGTATGTGTACAGTATAGTAGTACAGTATTGTTGTAAGTTAGTAGTAAGTAATTTTGTTGAGCAGATTGTTTTAAAAATATAGAGTACGTAAAGTAGTACAGATTTTTTTTAAAAAGTAGCAGTATAAGTACAGTATTTTTGTACAGTATGTGTACATATGTGTACAGTATTTGTTTACAGTATAGTAGTACGTATTGTTGTAAGTTTTGTGGTATCAGATGTTGTAAGTAAGTAGTACATTTGTTGTACAGAAGGAAAAAAGTTTACAATTTTTTGTTTGTACATATTGTTGACAGTATAGTAGTACAGTAAAGTAAAAACAGTATAGTAGTACAGTATTGTTTACATATAGTAGTCAGTATTGTTTTTACAAAATAAAAATAGTACAGTTGTGTACAGTATTGTTGTACAGTATAGATACAGTATTTTTAAAATACAGATATAGTACATATGTTACGTATATATACAGTATTGTTTTTACATAAGTATACAATTTTTGGGTTGAACAGTATGGAAATAGTAAAAGATTGTTGACGTTAGTAGAAAATATTGTTTGTTACATATGTGTACAAAATTAAAATTTGTAAAAAGTAAAATAGTACAGTTAAATATACGTATATGTACAATTTTAAAAAGGAAATTAGTACCCTTTTTTTTACAGTATGTAGTACAGATTGTTGTACAGTATAGTATACATATTGTTGTACGTAAAGTAGACATATGTGTACAGTATGTTGTACAGTATGTGTACAGATGTAAAAACAAAAAGTTAAAAATTTTGTAAGTTTTTTAAAAGTAAAATATACAGTAAGTGTACAGTATTGTTGTACAGTATAGTAGTACAGTATATAGTAACAGAAAAAGTAAGAGTGTAATAGTTACAGTATATAGTACAGTATAGTAGACAGTATAGAGTACAGTAATAGTCAGATTTTTGTACAGTATATAGTACATATAGTAGAAAAGTAATTTGTACAGTATAGTATACAGTATTGTTTAAATTTAAAAGTAAGTAAAAAGTAAAGTAGTACAATGTTGAAAGTATAGTAAATACATATATGTACAGTATAGTAGAAAAAGTATTGTTTACAGAATTGTTGTAACTATGTGTTTAAATATGTGTACAATAAGTAGACATATTTTGTAAAATAAGTGTACAGTATTTTTACAGTAAAAGTAGTACAGATTTTGACAGTATAGTAGTACGTATGTTGTAAAATATTGTTGTTTAAATATTTTGTACGATATAGTAAAGTAAGAAAAGTATTTTACAGTATTTTTACAGTATTTGTTGTTTTCATAAATAGACATATTGTACAGTAATTGTTTTTACAGTATGTGTACATATGGTACAGTATGTGACTATAGTAACAGTATATAGTACAATAAATTTTTTGTACAGTATTGTTTACAGTATAGTAGTACAGTAGAGTAAAAAGTAGGTTTTTAATATATTACAGTATTTTTTTTAGTATCAGTAAGTTTACGTATTGTTGTACAGTATGGTACAGTATAGTAGTACAGTATTGTTGTACATAAAAGTGTACATATTGTTTACGATTGTGTACAGTATAGAGTACAGTATTTTAAAAAGTAGAGTAGTCATATTGTTGTCATAATTTGTTGATCAGTATTGTTGTACAGATATAGTACAGATGTTACAGATTTTGTCAGTATAGTATACAGTAAAGTAAACAGTATAGGAAAATAAACAGTATTGTTGTACTATGTGTTTGTACAGTAAAGTAGTACAGAAAAATATACAGTAATAGTACATATGTGACAATAGTATACAGTAGTTGTACAGTAATATACAGATAGTGTACAGTAAAGGGAGTACAGTAGTTGTACAGTAAGTAAATACAGTAGTAATACATATTGTTGTACAGTATTGTAACAGTATTGTGTTTTTTAAAAGTAAGTAGTACGAAAAGTAGTACAGTATGTATAAAAGTAATTGAACGTATTGTTGTTAAAGTAATAGTTAAAAGAGTTGTACAGTATAGTAGTACAGTATAGTAGTACAATTTGTAGAAAAGTATAGAGTACAGAAAGTTGTACATATTTTGTACAGTATAGTATACAGTAATAACAGTATGGTACAGTAAAAGTTTACATATAGAGTACAGTATAGAACAGTAAGTGTACATATTGTTTACATATAGTAGTAAAAAGTAAAAAGTAGTAAGTATTTTTTTAAGAAAGTAGTAAAAATAGATACAGTATTGTTTTACAGTATGTGTACAGGTATAGTTTTACAGTAATAGTAAAATAAGTTTTCAGATAGTAAATATTGTTTTACAGTATAGTAGTCATATTTTTTACAGTATAGTAGTAAAGTAATTTAATAGTACAGTAATAAGTAACATAATAGAAAATTACAGGGAATTTGTAGTAAGTAATTTGTTGTACATTTTAAAAATTTTTTACGTATGTGTACAGTAAGAGTAAAAGTTAGTAGTCAGTATTGTTTACAGAAATAGTAAAAGTATAGTAGACAGTATTTTTTACAGTTTGTAGTACATATAGAGTACATATTGTTGTACAGAAGTGTACATTAAATTCGTATAAGATTGTTACTATAGTGTACAGTATGGTACAGTATTGTTGTCAGTTAAGAAAAAGTAAAAAAAGACATATTGTTTTCAGTATTTACATATTTTGTACATATAGTAGTCAGTAGGGGTACAGTATTGTTGTACAGTAAAGTTTAAATACATATATATCAGTAATGGTACAGTTTTTTACAGAAATACAGATAGAGTAAAAAGTATAAGAGTTTTTACAGTATAGTAGAAAAGTATTGTTTTACGTAAAGTAGTACTTTGGGAAAAATAGAACATATAGTAGACAGAAAAGTAGTACATATTTTGTACATATAGTATACAGTATGTTTTGTACAGAAAGTTACCCGTTAGTAGTACGTATTTTTGTTTAAAAAGTATAATGTTTTAGTTTCAGTAAGTAGTACAGTATTTTACTTGATAAGTTTTTTGGGACAGTATGTGACTAAAAATATAAGTATAGTAACAGATTGTGACTAATTTAAAAATAAAGTTTAAAAAGTATAGTAGACATATAGAGTAAGTATTGTTGACAGTAAAAGTAAAGTATATTACAGTAAAAGTGTACAGTAAAATTTATGTAGTACAGTATTGTTGTACGTATGTAGTACAGTAAGTAGTACAGTATAGTATACAGAAGAAACATATTGTTTTTCAGAAGTAGTACAATTATTCAGTAGACAGTAAAGAATTACAAATAGTAATAAGTTAAATTTTGTACAGTATTAGTACATATAGTAGTACATTTATAGTACAGTTAGTATACAGTATTTTTTTACAGATAGTAGTACAGTATAGTAGTCATATGTGTACAATGGTTTTCGTAAGTAGACAGTATTGTTTTACGATAGTATACAGTAAAGAATACAGTATGGTACAGTAAGTATACAAAATTTTTACAGTTTTTGTACATAATAGTACAATATGTACAGTATTGTTAAGTTGATACATAAGTAGTACAAAGTATAAATATTAGTACTATTGTTGTACAGTATAAAGTACAGTATATAGTACTTAGTAACATATAGTGTCAGTATTGTTGTACATATAGTATACGTTTTTGTTGTAACAGTAAAGTAGTACAGTAAGTAGACAGTATGTTACAGTATAGTAGTAAGATTTTTGTACAGTAAATTGTACAGTATATAGACAAAAATATAAAATAGGGAAATTTTAGTAGTACGTATAAAATAAAAAAGTACAGTATTGTAAGAACAGAATTGTTTGTACAGTATAGTAACATTATTGTTGGACAGTAAGTTACAGTATATATACATATAGTAGTACAGTATAGAAATACAGATAGTAGTACAGATTGTTGTACATATATATCCGTATAGTAGACAGATAGAGTCAGAAAAATAGTACAGTATAGTTTCAGTAATGTTACATTATAGACAGTTAGTAGTACAGTATAGTGTCAGTATTGTTGTACAATAAGTTTTGTACATATTGTTACATAAAGTGTACAGTATTGTTGTACATTTGTATACAGTAAGAATACGTTATTTAAAGTAATTAGTGTACATTTGTTTACAGTATAGTAGTACATATATAGTACGTTATTGTTGTACAGATTGTTTATATGTTTAGATTAAAAAGTAAGTTACAGTATGTTACAGTATGTGTACAGTAAGATACAGTATAGTAGTACAGTATTTTTGTACAGTATGTTTCAAAATAAAGTTTAGTACAAAGGGAAGTTTGTATCAGTATGTTTACAGTATAGTATACAGTATGTTTACAGTAAGTTGTAAAGTAAAGTACAAAAGTGTACAGTATTTTTGTAATTATTGTTTAAAGTATAGTATACGTATAGTATACATAAGTAAAAGTATTTTTTGGGATTAGTACAGTATTTTGTTTGGGACAGTATTGTTTTAAGTAAATAGTAAAAGTAATAGTAGTACAGTAAGTAGTACAAATTGTGACAGATATAACAGTAAAAAAAGATACAGTTTTTGTTGTATCATATTGTTTACAGTAAGTATACTATGTGTACGAAAATGTACATTTGTTTAAAAAGTTTTAAAAATTGGTTACATATGTAGTACAGTATAGTATACAGTAAGTAGTACGTATGTGTACAGTATTTTTTACAGTATAAGTTTAAGTATAAATTTTTTTTAAGTAATAGTTACATATAGAAAAGGGGACAGTATAGTAGACAGATGTGTACAGTAATTGTTGTACATAAATAGTAAAGTACATAAGTATACAGATGTATACATTGTGTAAAGTAATGTTGTACATATATATACATATAGTAGTACAGTTTTTAAAGTAGTACAAAGTTAAATTAGTACAGAATTAAAGTTAGTTTCAGTAAATAGTACATAAGTAGTAAGTATATAGACGTATATATACGTATTGTTTACATATAGGACATATAGTAGTACATATTTTTTTGTAAAATAAGTAGACAGTATATAGTACAGTATATAGTACGTAAAAGTTGACATAAGTTACGTATTTTGACAGTATAGTTACAGTATGTTACAGAATTGTTGACAGTATAGTATTTCAAAAAGTAGAAAAGATATATACAGTATAGTATACAGTTAGAAATAAGTATTTGGCATATTGTTGTACAGAATAGTACAGTATAGTGACAATATAGTAGTACGGTATTGTTTGTACATATCGTAAAGTGTACTAAAACAGATTGTTGTAAATTGTTTCAAAAATTTAAAAATTAAAATAGTACAGATGTGTAAGAGTGTAAAGTAAATTTTGTAGAATTTTAAATAGTAATATAGTAATAAAAGGGGGTTTCAGTAAGTGTACAGTATAGTAACAAAAGATACGAGTTAAAAAGTTTATTGTTTTTAAGGGAAAAAAAATTTTTACAGTAATTTAAAAAAAAAAGTAAAAACAGAAGTATACAATGTTAAATAAAACAGTATTGTTGTACAGTTAATAAATATTTTTAAATATAATTTACAGAAGTAGTACAAAAAGGTTTCAGATAGTAGAACCATAAAAATTTTTCAGAAAGATACGTAAATTAAATAGAGTAAAAATATTTAATAATTGTTTGTACAAAAGTGACAGAAAAGGAAAAAGTATGTTAAAAATAAGTGTACAGTAAAGTTGTACGTATTGTTAAAAGTAATAGTACAAAAAAATAGGAGAAGTAGTTTACATATAGAGTACAAATTTTTTAAAAAAAAATTGTTAAATTTTTGAAATTTTTGTAAGTAGGGGTAATAGTAATAAGAAAGTAGGTACAGTATTTGACATATTTTTACAGTATAGGTAAGTTTTTTTGGGGAAATTTTTTTTCATATATATACAGTAAGTAGTACAGTATGTTTTAAAATATGTAAGTTTAAATTTTTAAATAGTAAAAGGTAATAGTTTTTTAAATATAGTGAAAAATTTTAAAAATTTTAAATTTTAAGTAAAAAGGGGAAAAGTATGTGACAGATTGTTGTAAGTATGTTTTGGGGGGTACAGTATAGTAGTAATAAAGATAATTTTGGAAAAATTTTTACGTATGTGGAAAAAAAGGGAAGTTTTACATTTGTTGTACATATAGTATACAGAATGTACATATAGGGGTTTTTTTAAAATTGTTTAAATTGTTTTAAAAAGTATATTAAAGTAAGAATAGTTAAAAAAAGTAATAAGTAGTTTTTGTTGGTAAAGGAAAGTAAGTAAAAGTAAGTTAAAATTTTTGTTTCATAGTTTTTCAGTAAGTAGCATAAGTAGTACAGTAGTTGTACATATAGTTACAGAAAATTTTTTTTTTAAATATGTAAAAATTTTTAAAAAATTAAATTGTTGTAAATATTTTACAGATAGTAGTAATAAGAAAAATTTTTTACAGATTTGTGTACATATTTGGAAAAGATAATAATAACATATGTTTAAATTTTGGTAATTTTCAGTATAGTAAAAATTTTTGGTACAGTATGTTTTAAAAAATTAAAAGAAATTTGTTTCAGTTTTTGTAAAAAAAAGAAAGGTTTTTTAGTGTACATATAGTAGTAAAAGTATTGTTGTACATATGTTAATATTTAATATTTAAGGGGAAGTAAATTAAAAAAAGTAAATTTTAAAAAATAGTAAAAAAGTTAAAAAGTAGTAAATTGGTTTCAATGTTTGGGAAGTTAAGTTTGGAAAAGTATTGTACAGTATTGTTGTACATAAAAATTTTTTGGGCTATTGTTTAAAATTTTTTACAAATTTTGTAATATGTGTCAGTAAAAGATCATATTTTGTACTTTTTTGGGACAGTAAAATTTTAAATAACAATTGTTTTTGTAAGTATTTGGGTTTTTTTAGGTTTTTGGGACAGTATAAAGGGAAGTAAATTACAGAAAAAAAGGGGGAATAAAGGGGGGAAAAATAGTGTAAGTATTAAAAAATTTTTGTTTTAAAAAAGGGACAGTATTTAAAATAATTTAAAGTTTTTACATTTTATACAGATGTGTACGTATTTTTGTTTGTTTAAAAAAAGTAATAAAAGTTTGTTTTGGGGCAGTTATAAACAAATTTGTTACAGTTGTTTACAGTATTGTTGTACAGTAAGGTAAGTAAAGTATACAGTAATAAATAAATTTTTGTCGTAAAAAGGAAATTTTTTTTAATTTTTGTAAAATTTTTTTGGGGAAAAAAAAAGTTTAGTAAAAATTTTACAGTATATAGTAAAAAAGTAAAAGTTAAAAAATAATTGTAAAAAAGTATAAGTTTTTAAGTATAGTTTAAAAATTTTTGGGGAAATATAAATAAATTTTCAGTATAGATACAGATTTTTTTGGGGGAATGTTTAAAATATGTTTACAATTTTTAAAAATAAAAAGTTAAAAGTATAGTAGACAGTATTGGGTTTTTGTAGTAAAAAAGTAAATTAATTTAAAAGTTTTTGTTGTAAAATAGTAGTACAGTATGTTCAGTAAAGTAGTAAGGAAGAGTACATAGTTTTTTGGGAAAAAAAAAATTTGTTTAATATTGGTTTCGTATAGATACAATTTTGAACAGTAAAGACAGTTTTTTGTAAATTTTAAGTAAAAATATTACAATTTAGTTCATTTGAGTACATATTTTTTAAGTATTGGAAAAATGTACATTTTAAGGGAAAGTTTAATTTGTGACGTATATAGTACGTATAGAAAGGTTTAAATAAATTGTTGTAAAATAGTGTAAATAAATTTTTACAGTAAGTAGTACAGTTGTTTTTAAAAATTTTCATAAAAGTTAATATATAGTACAGTATTTTTGTCATAAAAAAAGGGGGGTTTTAAAAAAAAAAAGGGGGGTTTTAAAAAGTAACAGTATGTGTACATATAGTTAATATTTTTGTACGTATAGTTACAGTATTTTGTTTTTTATTTTTAAAAAAAATTTGTGTACTTTTTTTGTAAAAGGTACGTATGTAGTACAGTAAAAGTAGTACAGTATTTTGGGAAAATTTGTAACAGTTTTTTACAGTAAGTGACAATTTTTGAAATTATAGTACAGTAATTGTAAAATTGTACAGTATTGTACAGTAAGTAGTACATATGTGTACAGTATTTTTAAAATTTGTTAAAATATTTTTTTAAATTTAAATTTTAAAAAGTAAAATATGTGTACAGATTTGTTTAAAAAATTAGTTAATTTAAAAAATTTTTTTTTTTTTAAATAATTTGTTTTAATTTTTTAAAAAAATAAAATTTTGGGACAGTATTTAAGAAAAGTAAATTTTACATATTAGACATATTGTTGACAGTTTTTTAATATGTTAAAAAGTAAATTTCAGTATAGTTAAAATAAAACAGATTGTTGTACAGTTATAATACAGTATAGAGTAAGTATTTTGGGACAAAGTAGTACGTATGTAAAAATTTTTTACATTATAGTAAATGTATACAGTATAATTTGTAAAGGGGAATAAAGGGAAAAAATTAAAAATTTAAATAATTTTTTTGTACAGTATAAATTTTCATAAAAAATAAGTTTAAAAATAGGGTACGTATGTTGCAATTTGGAAGTAAGGACTAAGTAGTTAAAGTGTAATAGTAAAGTATGTTTTTAAAAATTTTTAAATAAAGTAATATGTACAATGTTACAGTATATAAGACATATAGTAGTACAAAATTTAAAGTAATTTTACAGTATAAAAACAGTTTTTGGGACATATAGTATTTTTAAAAAAAAGTAAATATGATTTAAATAAACATAGTTGTCATATTTTTACATAAATTTTTTTTTAAAATCTTTTTAAAAAATTTTAAAACCCCTTATATAAACAAATTTTTTAACTTGTTTTAAGTAAGTAATAAGTAGACAGGTTTTTAAGAATATTTGTAATAGTACAGTATAGTAGAATATAGTAACAAAAATTTACAGTATGAGTACGTAAATATTAATACAGTAAATTACAGAATTTTACAGAAGTAGTACAGTAAAACAGTAAAGTACAGTATTGTTGTACAATTATTTTACAGTAATATTTCAGATTTTGTACATATGGTCAGTAAGTAGTAAGTTTTTAATACAGTATTTAAAAAATGTTTGTTTGAAGTATTTTTAAAATATAAAAATTTGTTGTCAGAATTGTTTAATTATAGTAAGTAAGTAAATTTTTTTTGTTTACTAAGTGTACAGTTTTTAAAAAGTTATGTAAATAAGTGTACAGTAAAAATTTTTGTACAGTTAAATTGTTTTGGGTATATAGTAATAGTTGGAAAATTTTTAAAAGGGACAGTAATTAGTAATTAAATAGTAAGTATTTTTACAGTAAAGTGTACGTATTGTTTTAAAAAATTTTAAAATAAGGTTTTGTATAAGCATAAGTAAATAAATTTTTACAAAATTTTTGTACAAAGGGACAGTAATTGTTGTAAAAAATTTTGCAGATAGTATTTAAAATAGTAGTACAGTAAAAGGGACGTATTGTTGTACATATTTTTTGTAAATTTTGGGAAAATTTACAGTAAGTAGTACATATTGTTTTTACCCAAAAAGTGTACATTAAATAAAACATATTTTGTAAAAACAGTAGTTTAAGTTTAAAGTAGTTTAAATTTTTTAAAATTTTTAAAAATTGTAACATATTGTTAAAAGTATTTTTAATTTTTTAATTACAGTATTGTTGTACATATGAGAAAATTTTTTTTTGTACAAATAGTAGTACAGTATTGTTCCAAAGTATTGTTGTACATAAAGAGTACAGTATTGTTGTACTATTTGAAAATTTGTAGTACATATTGTTTACATATAGTAACAGTATTGTTGTACAATATTAGTACAGTATGTTGACATTTTTGAAAATTTTTGTCATTTTAGTATACGATGTTTAAAATTTTTGTTTACAGTATTTTGTCAGTATTGTTTTTACATATAGTAGTACAGTATTGTTGTACTTTTAAGTAGACAGTAGTTGACAAAAGTAGTACGATAGTAATACAGTAAAATTGTACATTATTAGTACAGAAAGTATACATATAGTATAAGTAAGTATTTTTAAGTAGTACAGGTTTAAAATTTTAAAAGGTAAGGTTTAATAAAGTAAAAAAAAGTTTAATACAGTATTGTTGTACATTATAGATAAATAAAAGAGTACAGTATTTTGTACATATGTTGTACAGTATAGTAAACAAATATTTTACAAATAGTACATATTTTGTACATTTAGGTAAAAGTAATAGTAAAGGGGACATTTTTGTGAAAAGTTTTACATATGTGTACAGTATTGTTGACATTTTAGTAGTACATATGTGTACATATGTATACGTATAGTGTCATAAAGGTACAGTATGGTCATTTTGTGTAACAGAAAAAAGTCAGAAGGTACATTTTAGTATACATATTGGGACATATAGTAGTACATATTGTTGACATAAGTAACAGTATGGTACATATAAATACAGTATTGTGTACAAAAGTAATAAAATTACATAAAAAGTAAGGGTTACAGTTAGTAGTACGAAAGTTGTACGTAAAAGTAACATATTGGACAGTTAGAAATAAGTAAAAGTTGACAAAATAAAAGTTTTTTTAACAAATGTAGACAAAGTAGTACAGTTGTGTACAATAGTAGTACAGTATTGGTAATAAGTAGTACATAATAGTCGTACGTATTGTTGTACTTTTTAAATTACAAATAGTACTTAAAGTAGTAAGATTGTTAAATTGTGTCAGTTATTACAGTATGTTACATATATTACAAAATGTGAACAGATAGATTACAAAGATAAGTAAGTTACAGAATTGTTGTACTATAGTAACAGTAATTTTTGACATAAGTAGTACAGTAATGTTTTACATATTTACTAGGTACATAAAGTAGTACAGTATTGTTTTTACAGTATATGTACAATATGTTAAGTATTGTTTACATAAAGTTACAGTATGTTTTTTAAACATTTATCAAAATTTACTATGTGACAGAATTTTTGTACAAAATAGTAGACAAAGTTACTATAGTAAAAAGTATTTTTTTGACAATTTTTGGTTTTCAGATTGTTGACATTTATATACAGTAGTTTTTACATATATAGTACATATTGGTACATTATTAGTACAGTATTGTTTTACAAAATAGTAAGTATTTTGGGAAAAGTAAATATGGTACATTTTAGATACAGTAAGGAAAAAATACATGTATATAGTACAGTATTGTTTTACAATTTTTAGTAATAGTTTAATTTTATTACAGTATTTTGTCAATATAGTAGACATATGGTACATTTTAAAATACTATTGTTGTCAGTATAGTATACGTATTGTGTACGTATTTTGTAAAAATATTATACAGAATGTGACAGATTGTTTTACATAAAATTTACATATTTTTACAGTATTGTTGTACATATAGTAACAGTATATAGTACAGTTAGATAATTTGTTGTACAATTGAGTACAGTATTGTACAAATATAGTACAGATGTTTTTCATTTTGTTACATATAGAGACAGTATGTGTTTAAATATATTTGTAAATATAGTAGTACAGTATTGTTGTACATTTTAAAAGTACAGAAATTTTTTTTTCATTATGTAGTACAGTATTTTTGTACAAAATATAATATTTTTCATTTTATAGTACAAGTTTGTTTTTACGTATGTTACATATAGTATAAATTTTTTATATAGTCAGTAAAAGTACATATAGTAGTACAAAATTTTGACATAAGTATACTATTGTTGTACATATATAAACAGATGTAGTACATATGTGTACGTATTGTTGTACATATGTGTACATTTTTGGGAAAAAATAA
>NW_026507952.1:0-12576 GCF_026875155.1 Cherax quadricarinatus
ATTTTCCCCTTAAAAAAAAGGGCCCTTTAAACCTCCCCCAAATTATTTCCCTGTAAAAAGGGGCCCCTTTTAAACCCCGGCCCAACCATTTCTAAATTCAGAACAAAAGGCCCCAAAAAAGGGGGGGAAGGCAAAAAACTTAAAAAAAGGGGCCTTTTCCCCAAAAAAACCCCTTTTTTCCCCAAAAAAAGCACTTAAAACCCCCAAAAAACCAATTTCCCCCTTTAAAACAAAAGGGCCTTTTTCCTCCAGGAAAAAAACCATTTTCTCCACTTTTAAAAAATTGGGCCACTTTTAACCTCCCAGAACAATGTTTTAAAAACCCGAAAAGGAATTTTAAAATCCCCGAACAAAACTTACGTACTTGAAAAAAAAAAATTTTAAAATCCCCCAAAAGACGCATTACCCCGGAAAACTTTACCCCGTAAAAGGGGGACCTTTAACCCCCCAAAAAACAATAGGGCCTTTAAACCCCGAAAAACCTTTTCCCCAAAAAAAATTCTCAATTTCCCCCAGAAACCAATGAAAACCCCCCAAAAAAAAAAAAAAACCCCCCAAACCTAAACCCTAACCCCCACGGGCAAAAAAAGGGGGCCTTTAAACCCCCAAAAACCCCAACTCCCCAAAAAAAAACGTCACTTGTAAACCTCCCAGAACCAGACGCATTATCCCCACGGAAAAACAATGATGGTCCTTTTAAACCCCCCCGAACCCCATTACTCCACGTGACAGAAAAAAGAGGGCCTTTAAACCCCCCAAACCCGACTGCATTATCCCCACTGTGACAAAAAAATGAACGTCATTTTCCCCCCCCCAAAAATCTTTCCCACGGAAAAAAGAAAAATTTCCCCCAAAAAAAAGCATTATCGTCCACTGGACAGAACAAGATACGTCACTTTTAAACCTCCCCGAACCCGAAAGCATTTCCCCCCGTGAAAACAATGATGAGACTTGTAAACCCCCAAACCAAATGCATTTTCCTCCACTGGACAGAACAAGATGAGTCACTTGTAAACCTCCCCAAAACCCAAAATTTCCCCAAGGGCAGAACAATGATACCACTTTAAACCCCAAAAAACCCCCAAAATTTTTCCCCCCCGGACAGAACAAAAAGGGCCCTTTTTCCCCCCAAAAACCGCAAACCCCACTGTGCAAACAATATGATTTACTTAAACCTCCCAGAACCCGACCCATTTCCCCCACTGTACAGAACAAATTTTTTTCCCCTTTAAAATCCCAAACCAAAAGCAAACTCCCTGGAAAAAAAACGTCACTTTTAAACCCCCAAACCCGCGCATTCCCCCACGTAAAAACAAGATACGTCACTTTAAACCTCCCAAACCCCAATTTTCCCCACTGGGAAAACAAATGAATTTTTTAAACCCCCAAACCAACGCATTAAAAACCCCCCAAAAAAAATGATGACGTCACTTGTAAACCTCCCAGAACCAAAAGCATTACTCCACTGTGACAGAACAATGATGAGTCACTTTAAACCTCCAAAACCCCCAAAAATTTTTCCATGTGACAAAAATGAACTTTAAACCCCCCAGAACCGACGCATTATCCCCCACTGTGACAGAACAATGATGAGTCCTTGAAAAACCCCCAAAAAACGCATTTCCTCCACGTGACAGAACAATATTCCCTTTTAAACCCCCAAAAAGACAATTACCCACTGGGAAAAAAATGAATTACTTGAAACCCCCAGAAAAATTTTCCCCCGGGGAAAAAATGAAGTCACTTGTAAAAACCCAGAAACCCAAATTTTTTCCACTGTGACAGAACAAGAACATTTAAACCTCCAAACCAAACCCTTTCCCCCTTAAGAACAAGATGAGTCACTTGTAAACCCCCAAACCAACGCTTTTCCTCCACTGGAAAAAAACAAAGATGACGCACTTGTAAACCCCCAAACCAGACACATTATCTCCACTGTGACGCATTTTTTGAGTACTTGAAAACCCCCCAGAACCAACTGCATTTTCCCCACGTAAAAAAAATGAGAGTCACTTGTAAACCTCCCAGAACAACGCCATTACCTCCAACCTGAAGCATTTAAACCCCCGAACCCACCCCATTGGGCCCTTTGACGACAAACCCCAAACCCGACCGTTTCCTCCACTTGGGCAGAACAAGATTACCCCTTGTAAACCCCCAGAACCAGACGCATTACCCCACTTACAGAACAAGAATTTACTTTTAAACCTCCCAGAACCAGACTGCATTATCTCCACTGTGCAAAAAAAATAGTCCTTGAAACCCCCAGAAAACCAAAAATCCCCACTGTCAGAACAATGATGACCCCTTTAAACCCCCGAAAACCAAAGCCCATTCAAAAAATGAAAACCCCTTTAAACCCCCAAAAAAAACCCATTTTCCCCCCAAAAAATTAAAACCACTTTAAACCCCCGAACCAGACGATTATCTCCACTTGACAGAAAAAGATGACGCTTTAAAAAAAAAACCAAACCAAACCCCCACCCCAAAAAAAAGATGACTCCTTGTAAACCTCCCAAACAAGAAAATTTCCCACTGGAAAAAAGATTGTCACTTGTAAACCTCCCCAAAACCCGAAACCTTTTCCTACTGTACAGAACAAGAACCACTTGTAAACCCCGAAAAAAAAACCCCCCCAAAAAAAAACCCCTTTAAAACCCCAAAAAAAACCCCCCAGGAAAAAAATGAAATTTTTTTAAAAAAAGACAAATTTTTTTGGCAAAAAAAAAGTAAAATCCCCCCCAAACATTACCCAAACGAAAAAAAAGGGTTTTCCCCCCCCAAAAAGCAAAAACCCCCTTTTAAAAAAAGAGCCCTTTAAACCCCCCGAACCAACGCATTATCTCCACTGTGACAGAACAAATGGGTCCTTTTAACCCCCAAAACCCGAAGCATTTCCCCCGGGGGACAGAAAAAAATTTTTTTTTCCCCCGAACCAGACGCATTAACCCCCTGTGACAGAACAATGAGAGTCCTTTTAAATAAACCAAAGAAAAAACCCCCCTTAAAGGGAAAATTTTTTCCAAAAAAGCAAATTTTTTGGGGGGCCTTAAAAAGGAAAAAGGAAACGTCCCTTTTAAAAGGGGGGAAAATTTTTCCCCCCGGGAAAAAAAACCGAACTGGGGAAAAAAGGGTTAGTAGGGAACAGGGAAAATTTTATGGGACCCCCAAACCCAATTTGTAAAAAACAAAAGAAACTTTAAACCCCAAACCCGATGCAAATTTTTATTTAAAAAAGAAACTTTGAAAACAAAACTAAAATTTTAGAAAAGTGGGTTTTAAATCCCCAAAAAAAAGCCCTAAAAAGAAAAGATATCGTCCTTTAAAACCCGGGCCCCTTTTAACTTTGGGAAAAAAATTTCCCGGGGGAAAAAAAGGGGCCCCCTTTTAAAATAAAAAAAAGATTTAAAGTCAAAAAAAACCCCCTTTCCCCCAAACCCCTTAGCCCTTAAAACTTTAAAAACCCCAAAACCCCCCAAAAAACCCCCTTACCCCAAGAACAAGATGAGCCTTAAAACCCAAACCCGACGCATTAACCTCCAACCAAAAATGATGAGTCATTTAAAAACCCCCCAGAACCCCTTATCCCACTGTACGAACAAAGATAACTTGAAACCTCCCAACCAGACGAATTTTCCCATGGAAAACAATGATATCCTTGTAAACCTCCCAAAAAACGCATTACTCCACTGTGACAGAACAAGATGACCCCTTTAAACCCCCAGAACCGACACATTACCCCTGGACAAACAATGAGAGCCCCTTGTAAACCTCCCGAACCAAAATTATCCTCCCCTGGACAGAACAAAGAGAGCATTTAAACCCCCAAACCCCAAAAAATTTTCCCTGGGTGACAAAAATAACGTTTAAATTTCCAAAAAAAAAGTTTTAAGTCGAAAAAAATAAGTAAAAAAACCCGAAAACCCCTTACGGGGAAAAAAATAACCCTTTTCCCCCCCAAAAAGCAAAACCCCCTTTCAGAACAATGATGCGCACTTAAACCCCCAGAAACCCCATTCCCCCCCCAAAAATTTGAAAACCCCCCAAACCAACCAAATTAAAAAAGAAAATTTTTCCTAAACCAGACCCAAAACCCCCCCAAAAAAAAATACTTAAACCCCCCAGAACCAGACGCAATTTTTCCACGTGACAGAACAAAATGACGCCCCCCCCCAAAAAGATTATCCTCCACTGTGACAGAACAATGAGACGCCCTTTTAAAAAAAAGAACCCTTCAAAAACGGGCCCTTTTTAACCCCCCAAACCCAGAAATTTTTCAAAAATTAACCCCTTTAAACCTAAAAACCTTTTTCCCCCACAGAACAATGATGACGCCTTTAAACCTCCCAGAACCAACTGCATTACCCCCCGTGACAGAACAATGAACGCACTTGTAAAACCCCAAAAAAAACTGTTAAACCCCTGGACAGAACAATGAGAGTCACTTTTAAACCTCCCAAAACCAGACCCCTTTCCCCCCAAAAAAAGAACCCCCCCTTTTAAACCCCAAACCCGACGCATTATCTCCATGTACAAACAAAAAGCCCATTTTTAACCCCCCAAACCCAAATATTACTCCCACTGGAAAACAAAAACCCCTTTAAACCCCCAAAAACCAACGCATTATCCTCCACGTGACAGAAAAAAGGGGTCACTTGGAAACCCCCAGAAAAGCAAATTTCCCGGGGAAAAAAAATAGGCCCCTTTAAAAAAAACCATTAAAAGAACAAAGGGCCCTTGAAACCTCCCAAAAAAGGGTCTTTCCCCCCCAAAAAAAAAACTGGGGGGAAAAGTAAAATCCCAAAAAGCCATTTTTCCCCCAAAATAGAAACCAAAACCCCCAAAAAACCCCAAAATTTTTAAAAAGAACAAAGGGAAGGCCCGTTTAAACCCCCAAAAAAAATTCCCCCCAAAGGGGAATTTGGAACTCCCGGGGAGAACAAGCTATTAAATAGAAAAAAATTATTAAAAAGAACAAAGAAATTATTTAAACTCCCAAAAAGTCCCTTTTAAACAAAGCGGATTTAAAAAAGAAAATATCCCCCCCCGGGAAACCAAAAAGGAAAACCCCCAAAAGAAATTTACTTAAAATAAGAAAACCCCTTTAAAAATTCCCCAACCCCCTTATCCCTACCCCAAAAAAAACTGAAACCTCCCGAACCCGAAAACTCCCTGTTACCCAAAAAAAACTATTGTAAAAACCCCCCGAACCCCGATTACCCCAGGGAAAACTTAAAACCCGAAACCCCCCCAAAACAAGATTACCTCCCCTTGAAAAACGAAAGCACTTAAAACCCCCAAAAACGATTACCTCCCCTTGAAAAATTAAAAAAAAAACCCCCGACCGGGCGCATTATCTCCCCTTGAAAAAAAAACGTCATTTAAACCCCGAACCCCCCTTTTTTTCCCCTTTTAAAAAAGAACGACTTTTAAAAACCCCCGAAAAGGAAAAAACCTCCCCTTGACAGAACAAGATAGCCTGTAAAACAAAAAATAGTAAAAAGAACCCCAAAAAACCAAAACCCCCCCCCCGGCAAAAAGTCCCTTGGACCAAACTACAAACCTCCCGAACCCAAAAAATTACGTCCCCTTACAAAAAATGATACCACTTGAAAACCCCAAAACCCCTTAAAACCCCCCCGGCAGAAAAATGATACCACTTTTAAAACCCCAACCCAATGTTATCCTAAAAAAAAGAGCCCTTTAAAATCCCAAACCCGAATTTTTTTTTGGGGGGAAAAAAAAAAATACTCACTTGGAAACCCCAAAAAAAAACGTCCCCCCCGGAAAAAAACGTACAAAAAACGCATTTTCCCCAACCCAAAAAAAGGGGCCCTTTAACCCCCCCGAAACCCAAGCAAATTTTTTTGAAAAAAAAAAACCACTTTTTCCCCCCGAACCAACCAAAAACCCCACAAAACTGGACCTTGTAAACCCCCGAAAAGAGCTTATTTACCCCGGAAAAATATTACGTCCAAAACCCCCCAAAAACCTTTTCCCCCGGGAAAACAAAATTTTTTGAAACCCCAAACCCGAAACCTCCCCAGAAAAAGAAAAAAAAAAAAAAAAAAAAAAAAAAAAAAAAAAAAAAAAAAAAAAAAAAAAAAAAAAAAAAAAAAAAAAAAAAAAAAAAAAAAAAAAAAAAAAAAAAAAAAAAAAAAAAAAAAAAAAAAAAAAAAAAAAAAAAAAAAAAAAAAAAAAAAAAAAAAAAAAAAAAAAAAAAAAAAAAAAAAAAAAAAAAAAAAAAAAAAAAAAAAAAAAAAAAAAAAAAAAAAAAAAAAAAAAAAAAAAAAAAAAAAAAAAAAAAAAAAAAAAAAAAAAAAAAAAAAAAAAAAAAAAAAAAAAAAAAAAAAAAAAAAAAAAAAAAAAAAAAAAAAAAAAAAAAAAAAAAAAAAAAAAAAAAAAAAAAAAAAAAAAAAAAAAAAAAAAAAAAAAAAAAAAAAAAAAAAAAAAAAAAAAAAAAAAAAAAAAAAAAAAAAAAAAAAAAAAAAAAAAAAAAAAAAAAAAAAAAAAAAAAAAAAAAAAAAAAAAAAAAAAAAAAAAAAAAAAAAAAAAAAAAAAAAAAAAAAAAAAAAAAAAAAAAAAAAAAAAAAAAAAAAAAAAAAAAAAAAAAAAAAAAAAAAAAAAAAAAAAAAAAAAAAAAAAAAAAAAAAAAAAAAAAAAAAAAAAAAAAAAAAAAAAAAAAAAAAAAAAAAAAAAAAAAAAAAAAAAAAAAAAAAAAAAAAAAAAAAAAAAAAAAAAAAAAAAAAAAAAAAAAAAAAAAAAAAAAAAAAAAAAAAAAAAAAAAAAAAAAAAAAAAAAAAAAAAAAAAAAAAAAAAAAAAAAAAAAAAAAAAAAAAAAAAAAAAAAAAAAAAAAAAAAAAAAAAAAAAAAAAAAAAAAAAAAAAAAAAAAAAAAAAAAAAAAAAAAAAAAAAAAAAAAAAAAAAAAAAAAAAAAAAAAAAAAAAAAAAAAAAAAAAAAAAAAAAAAAAAAAAAAAAAAAAAAAAAAAAAAAAAAAAAAAAAAAAAAAAAAAAAAAAAAAAAAAAAAAAAAAAAAAAAAAAAAAAAAAAAAAAAAAAAAAAAAAAAAAAAAAAAAAAAAAAAAAAAAAAAAAAAAAAAAAAAAAAAAAAAAAAAAAAAAAAAAAAAAAAAAAAAAAAAAAAAAAAAAAAAAAAAAAAAAAAAAAAAAAAAAAAAAAAAAAAAAAAAAAAAAAAAAAAAAAAAAAAAAAAAAAAAAAAAAAAAAAAAAAAAAAAAAAAAAAAAAAAAAAAAAAAAAAAAAAAAAAAAAAAAAAAAAAAAAAAAAAAAAAAAAAAAAAAAAAAAAAAAAAAAAAAAAAAAAAAAAAAAAAAAAAAAAAAAAAAAAAAAAAAAAAAAAAAAAAAAAAAAAAAAAAAAAAAAAAAAAAAAAAAAAAAAAAAAAAAAAAAAAAAAAAAAAAAAAAAAAAAAAAAAAAAAAAAAAAAAAAAAAAAAAAAAAAAAAAAAAAAAAAAAAAAAAAAAAAAAAAAAAAAAAAAAAAAAAAAAAAAAAAAAAAAAAAAAAAAAAAAAAAAAAAAAAAAAAAAAAAAAAAAAAAAAAAAAAAAAAAAAAAAAAAAAAAAAAAAAAAAAAAAAAAAAAAAAAAAAAAAAAAAATTTTTTTTTTTTTTTTTTTTTTTTTTTTTTTTTTTTTTTTTTTTTTTTTTTTTTTTTTTTTTTTTTTTTTTTTTTTTTTTTTTTTTTTTTTTTTTTTTTTTTTTTTTTTTTTTTTTTTTTTTTTTTTTTTTTTTTTTTTTTTTTTTTTTTTTTTTTTTTTTTTTTTTTTTTTTTTTTTTTTTTTTTTTTTTTTTTTTTTTTTTTTTTTTTTTTTTTTTTTTTTTTTTTTTTTTTTTTTTTTTTTTTTTTTTTTTTTTTTTTTTTTTTTTTTTTTTTTTTTTTTTTTTTTTTTTTTTTTTTTTTTTTTTTTTTTTTTTTTTTTTTTTTTTTTTTTTTTTTTTTTTTTTTTTTTTTTTTTTTTTTTTTTTTTTTTTTTTTTTTTTTTTTTTTTTTTTTTTTTTTTTTTTTTTTTTTTTTTTTTTTTTTTTTTTTTTTTTTTTTTTTTTTTTTTTTTTTTTTTTTTTTTTTTTTTTTTTTTTTTTTTTTTTTTTTTTTTTTTTTTTTTTTTTTTTTTTTTTTTTTTTTTTTTTTTTTTTTTTTTTTTTTTTTTTTTTTTTTTTTTTTTTTTTTTTTTTTTTTTTTTTTTTTTTTTTTTTTTTTTTTTTTTTTTTTTTTTTTTTTTTTTTTTTTTTTTTTTTTTTTTTTTTTTTTTTTTTTTTTTTTTTTTTTTTTTTTTTTTTTTTTTTTTTTTTTTTTTTTTTTTTTTTTTTTTTTTTTTTTTTTTTTTAGTCACTTTTAAACCTCCCAGAACCAGACACATTACCCACTTGACAAACAAGATGAGTCATTTTAACCTCCCCAAAACCCAAATGCATTATCGTCCACTGTGACAAACAATGATACGTCACTTGTAAACCTCCAGAACCAGACTGCATTTCCTCCACTGTGACAGAACAATGATGACGTCACTTGTAAACCTCCCAGAACCAGACCATACCTGCCACTGACGAACAATGATGACGTCACTTGTAAACCCCCAAACCAACTGCATTACCCCACTGTGACAGAAAAAATGATGACGTCACTTGTAACCTCCAGAACCAAGCATTAAACGTCCACTGTGACAGAACTATGACGTCACTTGTAAACCTCCAAAAACCAGACTGCATTATCGTCCACTGTGACAGAACAATGATGAGGTCACTTGTAAACCTCCCAGAACCAGACTGCATTATCCTCCACTGTGACAGAACAATGATGACGTCACTTGTAAACCTCCAGAACCACGCATTATCCTCCACGTGAAAAGAAAATATGAGGGTCATGTAAACCCCCGAACAGACGCATTAACCTCCACTGTGACAAACAATGATGAGTCACTTGTAAACCTCCCAGAAACAGACAGCATTAACGTCCACTGTGACAGAACAATATGACGTCACTTTAACCTCCAGAACCCGACCCGCATATCCTCCACTGTGACAGACAATGATACGACTTGTAAACCTCCCAGACCAGACAAGCATTACCCACTGTGACAGAACAATGATGACGTCACTTGTAAACCTCCCAGAACCCGACCATATCGTCCACTGTGACAGAAACAATGATGACGTCACTTGGGAAACCTCCCAGAACAGACGCATTATCCTCCACTGTGACAGAACAATGATGACGTCACTTGTAACCTCCCGAACCAGACGCAATATACTCACTTGACAAACAATGATGACGTCACTTTACCTTTCCCCGAACCAGACAGCAATATCCCCACTGTGACAGAACAATGATTAGGTCACTTGTAAACCTCCAGAACAACGCATTATTCCACTGTGACAGAACAATGATGACGTCACTTGTAAACCCAAGAACCAGACACATTATCCTCCACTTGACAGAACAATGATACGTCACTTGTACACCTCCAGAACCCGCCAGCATTATCCCCTGTACAGAACAATGAAAGACTCACTGTAAACCCCCAGAACCAGACGCATTATCCTCCACTGTGACAGAACAATGTGACTCAAATTTTAAACCTCCCAGAACCAGCAGCATTATCTCCACTGTGACAGAACAATGATGACGTCACTTGTAAAAACCCCCAGAACAGACAGCATTAACCTCCACTGGACAGAACATGATACGTCACTGTAAACCCCCAGAAACCCGACCATTATTCCACTTGACAGAACAATGATGACGTCATTGTAAACCTCCCAGAACCAGGACATGGGCAAAAAATGATGTCACTTGTAAACCTCCCAGAACCCGACTGCATATCGTCCACTGTGAACAGAACAATATGACTCACTTAAACCCCAGAACCAAAACGCATTATCCCCCACTGGACAGGGAAAAAGATGAGTCACTTTAAACCCCCAGAACAGACTCATTTCCTCCACTGTGACAGAACAAATACGTCACTTGTAAACCTCCCAAACCAACGCATTTCCTCCACTGTGACGAACAAAGAAGTCACTTGTAAACCTCCAGAACCAGACGCATTATCGTCCACTGTGACAGAACAATATGACGTCACTTGTAAACCTCCCGAACCAACTGCATTATCGCCACTGGACAGAACAATGATGAGGGCACTTGTAAACCCCAGAACCAGACTGCATTATCGTCCACTGTGACAGAACAATGATGAGTCACTGAAAACCTCCCAGAACCAGACTGCTTATCCTCCACGTGACAGAACAATGATGAGTCACTTGTAAACCTCCGAAAGACAGCATTACCTCCCTGGAAGAACAATATGATCACCCTTTTAACCCCAAACCAAATGCATATCTCCCTGGACAGAACAATGATGACGTCACTTGTAAACCTCCCAGAACCAGACTGCATTATCGTCCACTGTGACAGAACAATGATGAGTCACTTGTAAACCTCCCAGAACCAGACTGCATTATCCTCCACTGTGACAGAACAATGATGACGTCACTTGTAAACCTCCCAGAACCAGACTGCATTATCCTCCACTGTGACAGAACAATGATGACGTCACTTGTAAACCTCCCAGAACCAGACGGGAATTATCCGCCACTGTGACAGAACAATGATGAGTCACTTGTAAACCTCCCAAAACCAGACAGCATTATCGTCCACGTACAGAAACAATGAACCCCGAAACCCCCCCAAAAAACGCATTCCCACTGTGACAGAACAAGATAAAGTCACTTTTAAAACCCCCCCAACCCGACCCCTTATCGCCACTGTACAAACAATGAGACGTCACTTTTTAAACCTCCCAAACCAACGCATTACCTCACGGACAGAAAATGAGAGTCACTTAAACCTCCCGAAACAACGCATTTTTCTCCCTTGCAGAACAATGAGAGCCACTTGTAAACCTCCCAAAAAACCATTTTCCTCCCGTGAAAACAATGATGCGTCATTGTAAACCTCCCAAACAAACCATTACGTCCAGTGACAGAACAAGGGTACGTCACTGTAAACCTCCAGAACCCAAAAGCATTTTCTCCACTTTAAGACAAAACGTCACTTGTAAACCTCCCAAAACAAACGCATTTTCCCACTGTGACAGAACAATAGAGCCCCTTGTAAACCTCCCAACCCGATGCATTTTCCTCACTTGACAGAAAAATGAGATCACTTGTAAACCTCCCAGAAAAAACCTTACGTCCCCTGTGACAGAACAATGATGACGTCACTGTAAACCCCAGAACCCGATGCATTATCGTCCCTGTACAAACAATGAGACGCACTTTAAACCTCCCAAACCCAAATGCATTATGCCACTGTGACAGAACAATGAACGTCACTTTAAATCCCAAAACCCAAAAGCATTATCTCCCCCTGTGACGAACAATAGACGTCCTTTTAAACCTCCCAAACCAACGCAATCTCCACGTGCAGAACAAGAGACCAATTTTAAAAACCCCCCCAAACCAGACGCTTACCCCCGTGGACAGAAAAAATGATAGTCACTGTAAACCCCCAGAACCAACTGCATTTTCCCCCACTGGACGAACATGAGAGTCACTTTTAAACCCCCAAACCCCAAAAAGCATTACCCCACTTGAAGAACAATGAAGGCACTTGTAAACCTCCCAGAACCAGACGCATTATGTCCACTGGACAAAACAAGATGAGTCACTTTTAAACCTCCCAAAAAAAAAAAAAAAAAAAAAAGAACCAACTGCATTATCCCACTGTGCAGAACAAAGATGACCACTTTTAAACCTCCCCAAAAACCGACTGCATTATCTCCACTGTGACAGAACAAGAAGTCACTTTAAACCCCCAACCAGACGCATTATCCTCCCTTTTGACAGAAAAAATGAGATCACTTTTAAAACCCCCCCAGAACCCGCGCATTCCTCCACTGTGACAAACAATGATGACGCACTTGTAACCCCCAGAACCGACACATTATCGTCCAGTGACAGAAAAAATGATGACGTCATTTAACCCCCCGAACCAGAAATGCATTATCGCCACTTGGGCAGAAAATGATGAGTCACTTTTTAAACCCCCAGAACCAGACCATTATCCTCCACTGTGACAGAACAATGATGACGTCACTTGAAAACCTCCCAGAACCAACGCATTATCTCCACTGTGACAGAACATGATGAGTCACTTTAAACCCCCCAGAACCCCAACCCTTATCCTCCACTGGACAGAACAATGATGCTCCTTGTAAAACCCCCAGAAACCCGACGCTTATCCTCCACGGAAACAATGACGTCATTGTAAACCTCCAAACCAGACGCATTATCTCCACTGGACAGAACAATATGAGTCACTTGTAAACCTCCCAGAAACCCCAACGCATTATCCCCCACTGTGACAAACAATGAGCGTCACTTGTAAACCCCCCAAACAGACCATTATCGTCCACTGTACGAAAAATGATGACGTCACTTGTAAACCTCCCAGAACCAGACTGCATATCCCCACTGGACAGAACTGAGACGCCTTTAAACCCCCCAGAACCCGACAGCAATCCTCCACGTACAGAACAATGATGAGTCCTTGTAAACCCCCCC
>NW_026507953.1:0-11563 GCF_026875155.1 Cherax quadricarinatus
TTGACACCACCCCCTTTGTGCTAAACCCTTTCACAGCCTGGAACCAGCCCTGGGGGTCACACTTCCCACCCGGACACCAGCCCTTCGTGCGCCCCCCCTAAAGCCTGACACCCGCCCCTCGTGCGTCACACCTTCCAACCTTTAAAACCCCCACCCTTTGTGCGTCACACCTTAAAAAGCCGACACCGCCCCCTCGTGCGTCACACCTTCCCAGCTTGACAACAGCCTTTTTGTGCTCACACCCCCCACCTGACACAGCCCGTTTGTGCGTTAAAACCTTCCCCAGCCTGGACCACCCCCCCTTTGTGCGTTTACCCTTCAAAAGCTGGACCCGCCCTTCGTGCGAAACACCTTTCCCCCTTGGGAAACAGCCCCCTCGTTCCACACCTTCCCAGCCTTGCACCAGCCCCTCGTGCTTCCACCTTCCACAGCCTTTACCAAGCCCCTCGTGCGTCCACCTTTCACAGCCTTGACACCCGCCCCCTTTTTTTGGGCACACCTTTCCCCCGCCTTGACACCGCCTTTGTGCGCCCCACCCTTTCCCCACCCGGCACCAGCCCTTCGTGGTCACACCTTCCACAGCCTGGCACCAGCCCTTCGGCGTCACACTTCCACAGCCTTTACACAGCCCCCCCCCCTTGTGCGTCACACCTTCCCCAGCCTGCACCCCGCCCCCTGCGGCACACCTTCCACGCCTGGCACCAACCCCTTCGTGCTTTACACCTTCCCAAACCTGGACCCAGCCCCTTTGTGCTCACATTTCCAGCCTGGACCACCCCCCTTTGTGCGCAACCTTGCACATTTGGCACCACCCTTCGTGCTCACACCTTCCACACCTTGGGCCCAGCCCTTCGTGCGTCACAACCCCCCACAGCCCGGACACCGCCCCTTCGTGCTCACACCCTTTAAAAAGCCTGGCACCACCCCTTCGTGCGTCACACCTTTCCACAGCTTTACACCAGCCCCCTTTGGCGTCACACCTTCCACAGCTTGAACCACCCCTGTGCGTCACAAACCTCCACACGGACACCAGCCCCTTCGTGCGTCAACTTCCAAACCTGGACACCGCCCCTTCTGCGTTACCTTTTCCCCACCTTGACACCGCCCCTTCGTGCGCCACCTTCCAAAACCTGGGCACAACCCCTTTTGTGCGTCACACCTTTTTACACCCCGACACCAGCCCCTTCGTGCGTCACAAACCCTTTAAAACCGGGCACCGCCCCCTTTGGGTCAACCCCTTTCCCCAGCCTGGACCCACCCCTCTGCGTCACAACCCCCACAGCCGGACACCACCCCTTCGTGCGTCACACCTTCCCAGCCTGCCAAAAAACCCCCGTGCGCACACCTCAAAAGCCTGGAAAAACCCTTTGTGCGTCACACCTTTCCCCAGCCTTTACACCAGCCCCTCGTGGTCACACCTTCCACAGCCTGGGACACCCGCCCTCTGCGCCACCTTCCCCAAACCTGACACACCCCCTTGTGCGTCACACCTTTCCCCACCTTGACCCCAGCCCCTTCGTCGTCACACCTTCCCCGCCTGGACAAAAACCCCTTGTGCGTCACACCTTCCCAGCCGGGGCACCAGGCCCCTTCGTGCGTCACACCTTCCCAAAGCCTGACACCACCCCTTCGTGCGTACACTTACAGCCTTGAACCCCCCCCCCTCGTGCGTCACACCTTCCACAGCTTGACCCGCCCCCTTTGTGCGTTCCCCCCTTTTCCCAAACCTTGAACCACCCCTTTGGCGTTCCCCCTTACAGCCTGACCAGCCCCTGGCGTCACACCCTTCAAAGCTGACCCACCCTTTGTCGACACCTTCCCAGCCTGGCACCACCCCTTCGTCGTACAACCCTTCCACAACCTTGAAACCCCCCCCTTCGTGCGTACACCCTTTAAAACCTTGACACCAGCCCCTCGTCGTCCACCCTTTCCCAGCTTTACACACCCTTGTGCGCACACCCCTTCACCCTGGGCACCAGCCCTTCGTGCTCACACCTTCCCCAAACCTGGACACCCGCCCCTTCGTGCTCACACCTTCCAGCCTTGACACCACCCCCTTTGTGCGTCACACCTTGCACAGCCCCTTGGGCACCACCCCTGTGCTCACACCTTCCACAGTTTGGCCCAGCCCCTTCGTGCGCACCCTTTAAGCCTGGACACCCGCCCCTCGTGCTCACACCTTCCACACCTTGCAAGCCCTTCGTGCGTCCAACCCTTCCACAGCCTGGGCCCCACCCCTTTTTGCGTCACACCTCAACCGCCCGGGGCACCAGCCCTTTGTGCGTACACCTTCCACACCTTTACACAGCCCCTCGGCGTCAACCTTCCCCGCCTTGACACCAGCCCCTTCTGCTCACAACCCCTTTCCCCAGCCTTGACAACCCCCCCCCTTTGGCGTACACCCTTTCCCCAAACCTTGCACGCCTTTGGCTCACACCTTCCCAACCTGGGAAAAAAGCCCCTTTGTGGGGCACACTTTACAAAAACCCCTTACACCAGCCCTTGGGCGTCACACCTTCCAAGCCGGACACCAGCCCCTTCGGGTCACCCCTTCCCAGCCTTGACACCAGCCCCCGTGCGTCAAACCTTCCCCAGCCTTTGGCACCAGCCCCTGTGGTCACACCTTCCACAGCCTTTGGCACCAGCCCCTCGTGCGTCAACCTCCAAGCTGGACACCAGCCCCTCGGGCACACACCTTCCCCAGCCTTGACACCAGCCCCTTTTTGCTCACACCCCTTTCACACCCTGGCCCCCAAAAAACCCCTTTGTGCGTCACACTTCCACGCCGGACCCAGCCCCTTGTGCTCACACCTCACCGCCCGGGCACCCCCCTTCGTGCGTCACACCTCCCCAGCCTTTACACCAGCCCTTTTGTGCGTCAAAACCCCCACAGCCTTGACACCACCCCCGTGCGTCACATTCCCGCTTGACACCAGCCCCTTCGTGCGTCACACCTTCCACAGCCTTGACACAGCCCCTCGTCGCACACCCCACAGCCTTGACACCAGCCCCTTCGGCGTCAAAACCTTTCCCCGCCTGCACCCGCCCCTTCGTGCTCACACCTTCCCCAGCCCGACACAAACCCCCTTTGTGCGTCACCCTTCCCACCTTGACACCACCCCCTCGTGCGTCACACTTTCACAACCTTGACACCAGCCCCTTTGTGCGTCACACCTTCCATAGCCTTGCAAAAACCCCTTCGAGCGTCACACCTTCCCCAACCTGGAACCAGCCCCTTCGGCGTAAACCTTGCACACCTGGGGACACCCCGCCCATTGGTGCTCACACCTCCAACCTGGCCCAGCCCCTTCGTGCTCACACCTTCAACAGCCCCGGGCACCCCCCCTCGTGCGTCACACCTTCCACACCTTGCCCCCCTCCCTTCGTGCTCACACCTTGAAAGCCTTGAACCAGCCCCTCGTGCGTCACACCTTCCACAAAATTTACCCCAGCCCCTTCGTGCGTACACCCGCACAGCCGGGCCCAGCCCCCTTTGTGCGTCACCCTTCCCCCACTGGACACCCCCTTTGTGCTCACCCTTAAAAGCCCGGGCACCAGCCCTCGGCGTCACAATTCCACAGCCTCCCCCCTTCTTCGTCCCCCTTCCACAGCCTTGCACCACCCCCCCGTGCGTCCACCTTCCACAGCTTTACACCGCCCTTTTGCGTCACACCTTTACACCTTGACACCAGCCCTTGTGCGTCAACCTTCCAAACCTTGACACCACCCCTTTGGCGTACATTCCCCAAACCTACACCCGCCCCCTTTGTGCGTCAACCTTCCAGCCTGGCACCAGCCCCTTCGTGGTCACACCCTTTCACAGCCTGGGCACCAGCCCTTGTGCGTCACCTTCAAAAGCCTACACCAGCCCCCTTGTGCGTCACACCTTTCCCCAGCCTTGACACCACCCTTCGTGCGTCCCAAAACCCTTAAAAGCCTTGACACCAGCCCCTCGTGCGTCACACCTTCCACAAATTTACACCAGCCCCCTTTGTGCGTCAACCTTCAAGCCTGGCACCGCCCGTTTGTGCGCACACCTTCCACAGCCTGGACCACCCCTTCGTGCGTCACACCTTCAAAGCCTGGGCACCACCCCCCGTGCGTCCCCTTCCAGCCGACACAGCCCCTTCGTTTCGTCACATTCCAAAGCCCGACACCCCCCTTTGTGCGTCAACCTTTCCACAGCCTGGGAAACCCCCCTTTGTGCGTCCACATTTCCAAAAGCCTTGACACCCCCCTTCGTGGCAAACCCTTTCCCACCTTTCACCACCCCCCGTGCGTCCAAAACCTTTCCCCAGCCTTGACACCCCGCCCTGTGCGTCACACCCTTTCCACCTAAAACCCCCCTTTGTGCGTCCCCTTCCCCGCCTTGACACAGCCCCCCCCCCCCCCCCCCTTTTGCGACACACCCCCCCCTGGCCCCCCTTCCCAAACCAACCCCCGGCCACCCCTTCCCGGGGGGAATCCCCCGGCTCCCCCCTCCCAACCCTTTCCCGCCCCCCTGTTTCCCCTCCCAACCTGACCCGCCCTTCTGCGTCACCCTTTTTAAGCCGGACACCAGCCCCTCGTGCGTTTCCCCCCCCCCCCCTGGCTCACCCTTCGGCTACCCCCCCCTGGCCCACCCCTCGTTTGCCCCCCTTCCCAGCCTGCACCAGCCCCCCCACTTAACCCCGACACCACCCCTTTCCCCTCCCCAAACCCCCCCCCCACCCTTCCCACCTTTCACCCGCCCTTGGCCCCAACCCCTTCCCCACCTGGCACCCGCCCCTTGTCCACCCTTCCCGCTTACACCCCCCCCGGGCCCACCCCCCTTACACCCCCCCTTTTGGCAACCCCCCCGCCGCCCACCCCCTTTCCCCCCCCTTTAACCCCAAACCAACCCTTCGTCGTTTCCCCTTCCAAGCCCGGGCACCAGCCCCTTCGTGCGTCACCCCTTCCACGCCTGACACCAGCCTTCGTGCGCACCCTTCCCAAAGCCTGGACACCACCCCCCGTGCGTCAACCTTCAAAAGCCCGGAAACCCCCCCTTTGTTCCCCACCCCCCCTGGGAAACCCCCCTTCTGCGTCACCCTCCACGCCGACACAGCCCTTTTTGCGTCCACCTTCCAAGCTGACACCCGCCCCTTCGTCCCCACACCCCCCCCCTGCCTAAACCCCCCCGGGCCCAAAACCCCCGGGGCACCCCCTTCTGCGTCAACCCTTTTACAACCGACACCACCCTTTGTGCCCCCTTCCACAGCCTACCCAGCCCCCTTGGGCGCCACCCTTCCCCAAACCCGGGCCCACCCCTCGTGCGTACACCTTCACACCTAAACCCCCGCCCTTCGTGCGTCACACCTTCCACAGCCTTTTACCCCCCTTTGTCCAACCTTCCACAGCCTGGCACCCGCCCCCTTTCCTCCCCCCCCCGGCCACCCCCTCCCCACTTCACACCAAAACCCCCCTTGTGCGTCACACCTTCCAAGCCTGACACCCGCCCCTTTGTGCGTCCAACTTCCACAGCCCGACACCGCCCCTTCGTCGTCACACCTTCAAGCTTACACCCCCCCTTCTCTCCCCCCCCAACCCCTTAACCAGCCCCTTTGGCGTAACCTTCCCCACCTTTTACACCCCCTTTTTTGGGGCGTCAACCCCCCCACAGCCTGACAAACCACCCCCCTTTGTGCGCACACCTTCCCCATTTCACCCCCCTTGGACACTTCCACAGCTTTTTTACCAGCCCCCCTTCTGCGCCCCCTCCCCAAAACCCCTTCGGGCCCCAACCTTTCCCCCAACCTTGCACCCGCCCCGGCCACCCCCTTCCCCCTACACCCCCTTCGGCCACCTTTACCGGCACCCCCCTTCGTCCCCCCCTTTCCCCCCCACCCCCCCCGGGGGGTTTTGGGGCACCCCCCCTGCCCCCCCCCTCACACCAACAGCCCCCGGCCGCCCCTCCACAACCTTCCCACCGGGCCCCCCCCTTCTGCTAACCCCCCCTTAAAAACCCCCGGCTAACCCCCCTTGACACACCCCCCCGCCCCCCCCGGCCCCCCCCCCTGGCAACCCCCCCGCGGTTCACCCTTCCCACACTTCCCCAGCCTTGCCCACCCCTTCGCTACACCCCCCGTTTGGGCCCCCCCACCCGCCACCCCCCCCTTGAACCCCCCCTTTTCCCCCCCCTTAACCTTTACACCAGCCCCTTCGCACCTTTTCCCCCCTTGACCCAGCCCCCGGGCCCCACCTTTCCCCGCCTGGAACCGCCCCTTTTCCCACACTTCCACAGCCTTTCCCAGCCCCTTCCTCAAAAACCCCCCCACCCCCACCCCCCAATTTCCCCACCCCCCCCACCCTTAACACCCCCCGGGGCCCCCCCCCACCTTCCCAGCCCCCCCCCCCCTTCCCCGCCTGGACACCCGCCCCTTGTGGCACCCTTCCACCAACCCGCCCCCTTTTGGGCCCCTTCCCCTACACCCCCCCTTCCCCCCTTCCCAACCCTTACCCCCCTCCCCCTTTTTTCCCCCCTTGACCCCCCTTCCACAGCCCACCGCCCCCTCCCCCTTAAAAGGGGGCCCCCTTTTGTCCCCCTTTAACCCGGGAAACCCGCCCCCGGCCACCCCCAAAAACCCCCCGGGCCCTTTTGCCCAAACCCAACCGCCCCGCCTTTTTACACCTTAACGCCGCCCCCCCCCCCCCCCCCGCCAAAACCCCCTCTCACCCTTCCCAACCTCACCCGCCCCCTTGGCCACCCCCCTCCCCCCCCCTTGGCTACCACCCCCTTTTCCAACCCCTTCCACACCTTACAGCCTTGGCCCACCCCTTCGGTCAACCTTCCCGCCTGCACCCCCCGTGCCCCCCCCCACCACACCGCCCCCCTTTTCCCCACCTTCCCAAACCTGGGCACCCGCCCTTTGGGCCCCCCCCACCCCCAAACCCCCGGGCTTCCCCCCAACCTCCCACCCCCTTTGGCCACCCCCCCGCCCCGGACACCCCCGGGGGCCCCCCTTCCCCTACACCCCCCCTGTCCACCTTTCCCCCCAAACCTTCAAGCCCCCTTGTTTCCCCCCACCCCCTTACACCACCCCCGTGGACACCCCCCCTGGCCCCCCTCGTGCACACCCCCCTTTGGACACCCCCCTTTTGGGACCCCAGCCTTGCGCCCCCTTCCCCACCCCCCCCGGGGGGAAACCCCCCCCTTTCCACCCTTCCCGCCTACACCCCCCTTGCCCCCCAAGGGGGCCAACCCCTTCGGGGTCCACCCCGTTTGGAACCTCCCCCTTTTGCTACACCCCCGCCTGCCAACCCCTTTCCCACCCTTAACCAACCCCCTTGTGCTCCACCCCCTTCCCCAGCCCGGGAAAACCCCTTTTGGCCCCCCCCCCGGGGCACCGCCCCTTTTGTGCGTCACACCTTCCACAGCCGACACCCCCCTTTCCGGGGACACCTTCCCAGCCTTGCACCCCCCTTTGTGCGTCACACCTTCCAAGCCCAACCCCGGCCCCTTTGTGGTCACCCCCCCCTGCCCCACCCCCCTTCGTGCGTCCCCTTCAAGCCTGGGAACACCCCCCTTTGTGCGTCCACCTTCAAACCTGGCCCAGCCCCTTTTCCCCCCCCTCCAAGCCCAAACCCCCCCTTCGTGGCCCCACCTTCAAAAGCCTGGAAACCGCCCCTTGGCTCCCCCCCCAACCCCCCCCCCTTTGGCTCACACCCCCAACCTGGGCACCAGCCCCTTCGTGCGCAACCTTTCCCCCAAACCTTTACACCCCCCCTTTTTGCGTCACACTTCCCCGCCTGGCACCAGCCCCTCGGCGTCCACCCTTAAGCCTCACCCCCTTCGTGCTCACACTTCACAGCCGGGGCCCAGCCCCTTCGTGCGTCCAAACCCTTTCCACGCCTTGACCCAGCCCCCGTGCGTCCCAAACCTTTTCCACAGCCTGGGCACCACCCTTCGTGCTACACCTTCACAGCCTTTACACCAGCCCCCTTTTCGTCACACCTTCCAACCTTGCCCCCCCTTGGCGTCCCCAAAACCCCTTAACCCCCGGGAAACCACCCCCTTTTCCACACCTTCCCCGCCTGAAAAACCCCCCTTGGGCCCCCCCACCCCCGGCACCCCCCTTTGGCCCAAAATTTTCCCCAGCCAAAAACCCCCTTTTTGGCCACACCTTCCAAAAACCCGGCACCAGCCCCCTTTGTGCCACACCTTTTCCAAACCCACCCCCCCCCGTCCACCCTTCCCAAATTAACCAGCCCCTTTTGGGCCCCTTCACACCCCGACAAGCCCCTTCGGCGTCCACCTTTCACCTGGACACCACCCCCTTTGTGCGTCACACCCCTTAAAAGCCTTGACACCACCCCTTTGTTACACCTTCCACGCCTTGACACCAGCCCCCTCGTGCGTCCAACCCTTTTTCCCGCCTTTACACCACCCCTCGTGCGTACCCTTCCCCCTTCACCAGCCCCCTTTGTGCGTAACCCTTTGCCTGACCCAGCCCCCTTTGCGCAAACCTCCACACCTTAAACCCCCCCTTTTTGCCAATTTCCCAGCCTTGGGCACCAGCCCCCTTTTCCCCCCCCTACAGCCCCTTTTTGCGTCACACCTTCCCAAACCACAAAAAAGCCCCCTTTTGCTCCACCTTCCCCCCTTACAACCCCCCCGGGCCCCCCCCCGGCCCCCCTTCCCTTTGGGCCCCCACCCCCCGGGGCCCGGGCCCCACCCAAACCCCCCAACAAACCCCTTGGGCACCCCCTTCCCCCCCCCCCTGGACCCACCCCCACCCCCAAAAACCCCCCCTGGCCCCCCTTCGTGGCACCCTTCCCACCTTCAACCCCTTGGGACAACCCCCCAACCTTACACCAGCCCCTTCGTCTCCAAAACCCTTACCCCCCACCCTTTCCCCCCACCCTTCCCACCTTTCCCGGGCCCCTTTTTTCCCCCTTTCCCCCCCCCGCCCCCTCCCCTTTCCACCCCCCCCCCCCCCTCCCCACCGCCCCACCCGGGGGGTCCCGGGGCCCCCTTTTCCCGCCACACCCCCCTTGGCGCCCCCCCGCCTACACCCCCCCGGGCCCCCCCCCCGGGGCCCCCCCCCTTTTCCCCCACCTTCCCGCCCCACCCACCCTTGGCCCACCTTCCCGCCTACCCCCCCTTGGGGGCCCCCCCTTCCCGCTTACACCACCCCTTGGGCTCCCAAACCCCCCACCGAAAACCCCCCCGCAAACCCCCCCCTTGACACCAGCCCCCCCGGGGCACCCCCCTTCCCACCCCTTGCTCCCCCCCCCGGCCCACCCCTTCCTAACCCCCCCCTGGACACCCCCCCTTTTCCACACCTTCCCCGCCTTGGGGCCCCCCCCCCCGGGCACACCCCCGCCGACACCCCCCCTTTCCCACCTTTCCCCCCAAACCCCCCTTTTTGGGGCCCCCCCCCCTGCCCCTTTAAAAACCCCCCTTTGCACAACCCTTTCCCCCCTTTAACAGCCTTGGGGGGCAAAAATTTGTGGCCCCCCCTTCCCAAAACCTTTCCCCCTTTACCAAACCCCCCCCGGGCCCCCCCCCCAAGGTTTCACCCCCCCTTTTGGACCCCCCAAAATTCCCCCAACCCCCCCACCCCCTTCCCCCATTCCCCCCCTTAAAAGCCCCCTTGGGCCCCCCCTTTCCCCCACACCCCCCCCGGGGTTACCCCCCAGCCCTTGCCTTTTACACCTTCCCAAGCCCTTCCCAGCCCCTTCGGGTCACACCTTTACAGCCTGGGCACCAGCCCCTTGTGCGTCACACCCCCACAGCCTGGGCACCACCCCTTTTTGGCGTCCCCCCCACCCTGCACCGCCCCTTTGTGGTCCCCCTCCACCCAAAGCCCCCTCCCCTTCCACCCCCCGGGCCCCCACCCCTTCGGGGTACACCCCCCTTGCCCACCCCTTCCACAACCTTTCCCCACCTTGCCCACCCCGGGGTTAACCCTTTCCCCCCTGGCACCACCCCCCCCCCCACCTTCCACCCTGGCACCACCCCTGCCACCCCTTTTTACCCCCAATTGGGCCCCCCTCCCCGCCCTTAACCCCCCCCGGCCACACCTTCCCCCTTTACACCAGCCCTTGTGCGCCACCTCCACAGCCTTGGCCCCCCCTTCGTGCACACCTTCCACACCTGGACACCAGCCCCCCTTTTGCTCACACCTTCCACAGCCTTAAACAGCCCCTTCGTGCGTCACACCTTCCACACCTTGACACCAGCCCCTTCGTGCGTCACACCTTCCACAGCCTGACACAGCCCCTTCGTGCGTCACACTTCCACAGCCTTGACACCAGCCCCTTCGTGCGTCACACCTTCCACAGCCTTGACACCAGCCCCTTCGTGCGTCACACCTTCCACAGCCTTGACACCAGCCCCTTCGTGCGTCACACCTTCCATAGCCTGGACACCAGCACCTTCGAGAGTCACACCTTCCACAGCCTTGACACCAGCCCCTTCATGCGTCACACCTTGTACAGCCTGGACTATAGCCCTTTCGTGCGTCACACCTTCCACAGCCTTGACACCAGCCCCTTCGTGCGTCACACTTCCACAGCCTGGACACCAGCCCCTTCGTGCGTCACACCTTCCACAGCCTGGACACCAGCCCCTTCGTGCGTCACACCTTCCACAGCCTTGACACCAGCCCTCTTCGTGCGTCACACCTTTCCCCAGCCTGGACACCAAACCCCTTCGTGCGTCACACCTTCCACAGCTTGACACAGCCCCTCGTGCGTCCCCACCTTCCACAGCCTTTACACCAGCCCCTGTGTGCGCCACTTCCACAGCCTTGACACCAGCCCCTTGTGCTCCCCACCTTCCACAGCCTTGACACCAGCCCCTTTGTGCGTCACACCTTCCACAGCCTGGACACCAGCCCCTTCGTGCGTCACACCTTCACAGCCTTGGACACCACCCCTTCGTGCGTCACACCTTCACAGCCTTGACCCAGCCCCTTTTGTGCGTCACACCTTCCACAGCCTTGCACCAGCCCCTTTGTGCGTCACACCTTCACAGCCTTGAACCAGCCCCTTTGTGCGTCACACCTTCCACAGCCTTGCACCAGCCCTTCGTGCGTCACACCTTCCACAGCCTTGACACCAGCCCTTCGTGCGTCACACCTTCACAGCCTGACAACCAGCCCCTTCGTGCGTCACACCTTCCACGCTTGACAAGCCCTTTCGTGCGTCACACCCTTCACAGCCTGGGCACCAGTCCTTCGTGGCGTCAACCTTCAAGCTGAAACCAGCCCTTTGGCGTCACACCTTCCACACCTGACCCAGCCCCCCTTTGTGCGTCCCTTCAAAGCCCGGACCCCGCCCTTTGGGGTCACACCTTCCACAGCCTTACCCACCCTTTGTGCGTAAAACCTTTACGCCTGACAACCCCCCCTCGTGCGTCACCCCTTCCCCCGCCTTGACAACCCCGCCCTTGTGCTCACACCCTTAAGCCTGGGCACCGCCCTTTTGGGTCAACCTTCCACAGCCCTTCACCACCCCCTTTTGCTCACACCTTTCCCCGCCTGGGCAAGCCCCTTTTGTGCGTACACCTTCCAAGCCTGGACACCCGCCCCCTTTGGGT
>NW_026507955.1:0-44687 GCF_026875155.1 Cherax quadricarinatus
AAAAAAAAAACCCCAGACCGCATGCTACGTCGACATACTGCTGTTTCACTGGGAATATTCCTCTCACTAGAACTGCTTTCAATGACCTTAAATCACTATCACTACATATCATGCAAACATCTTGTGTTGTACACGCCCAAAAATATTTTCCTCTTTCGTCCTGGTACGGGCCCAAACGTAAAGTGAACAAGCCGGGGCCCAGCACAGGGGTGGGGGGTTTAGGTCATCGGGGTTTTATCACAAATTATTATCCGGGGCATTTTTTTCCGGTAACACTCATTTCAAAACCCTGGAATTCACTGTCACTGACTTTTTTCATCGCTGTTAAAGCATCATTTGGAACAAAAGACCTCCAACCCCGCCGAGGAGTGGGGAAACTTCTTCCAAGGGGCATGGTGAAAATGGATTAACAACAGGCTTCCCCACAATGCACCGCGGGTCCCAGTTTTTTTTCACAGGGTGCACACCGACACTAAACCCCCATTCTCTCTCATGTACCCTACCAGCCTTTCCTGTTTGATTAAGCCGCTAAATTTGGCGTATAATACTCAGAAACTTTGGGCCCGTAAGACGATTTATATTTGGGAAAACAGTAAAAGGGGGTTAAAGGCCCCCTGCCCATTTGACCTAGGTTGGACCCCTTTTGACTCGGGAACGGGGCTCATCCTGCCTTTTCCTTGTAGCCCTGAACCTGTCAGCTGACTTAAAAACCTTTTCGAGTAGGAAACAAAAAATTTTAGGCTTATTAAACTCTGGTGGGTTTTTAGGCTGATAAATGGGGGGCTTAAACTTCTGAAATTTCTTTTCCTATTGGTGGGGGGAGAAAAATTACCATTTTAGTATGTGAGGGGGGTGGTAATTTCTACCAATTTTTGGTTAGCTAAAAATCTGTCAACCCCGCTCTAAAGCATTATTTAAAAACATCAAACCTTTGCCCCAAGATATGCCCAAGGTCAGGAGGAACATTTCTCAAAAGATTTTCTAACAAATTAAAGGGAATTTCACCCTCAAATTGCCTACCCCCCCCTTTGAGCGACACCACCTATTTAGAAATGACATTTTCTCCCTTTCCATATTCCACCAAAGACTGCCCCGGTTGAAACTTTAGTCCTCTAAACTTTTTGCCGGACCTTTCCGGCAACACTTATAAGCCAGTAAAACTACCTCTTTTAGCTTATGATAATCAGAAAAGGTCAATCCTTCTAAAGAACTAATGGTCTGTAACCATTTACCAACTAATTGGGTTCTCGCTAATATCGCCCATTCCTTTTCAGGGCCCAAAATTTGGGGTTTGGCCATACTTTCAAATAACAAAAAAACTGGGCTGGATCTTTCTCAGGAATTTGGGCACAAATTTTATGGCTTTATCCAAATGAAAAACATCTATCCTCGTGTCTGTGTCTGGGTGAGAAGTAAGCTGCCTCTCTTTAGCTCTTTCTTGAGCCCTAAGCTCCTCCTGGGTCTTTGTACATTCAATCCTTAACCATTCATTTTCTTCAGCAACTAGGGCTAATTTCATTCGTAAAATTTATACTTCCTTATCCAGGTCCCTATCATGGGAATTTGATTCAATGTCACCTTCCAAATACATGTCATCCCCAGAATTTTCACCAGTGTCAGCCATTTTGGGAAACAATAGCACCAAATCTTGCTATCAGCCACAGAACTTACTGATATAAAATAATAAAGCACACAGCAAAGTACATACACTGAAGTAGTATATTCACAAGGAGTGATTGTCATGTGACTCCCTAGAATTAAACAGGATTGCACACAATAAGAAAGTCCTGGCAGAAAAATGGAGCTATTGCAACTGTAAAGGAAAATTATTCCCAGAAAATTAGGTAAGCATAACCTCCCCAAGCAAGATTGCACCTGCAAGGGAAATTATGCACACAATATCAGGTATTAATAATACCCTAAAAATCAACAATATGGCACAGAAAGGTAAATTATTCATAGAGTATTAGTTAATAATAACACCCTAAAAACCAGCAATATTGCACAAAAAGGTAAATTATGCACAGGGTATTAGTTAATAATAACACCCTAAAACTAGCAATATTGCAAACAAAGGATGGGGTTGTAGGCGCCCTTATCAAACACAAACATTAAATATAAATCAGGAACGTACACGGTAAGCTGTCCAATTAGTTAGAAATAGAAATACAAATAGCTAGAGCTTCATTTAAGGAGGTTATTAATAGAGTATTCAAGAGGTTGCTAGTAGAATTACAGTAAATCAACCACTCAAATCATTATGAAGCTCTGTATAGTCTGCAGTCAATCAAACAAACGGGCTTCCACATGGATAAATTGTCATTTTTGTGGAAATTGGTCCCCTCAAGGAAGGTTCCTTGATGTTGGTGAGGGGCTCTTGATTTAGGGAATTGGATCTGTGCTCCAGTTCCCCGAATTAAGCCTGAATGCCTTCCACATATCCCCCCCCCAGGCGTTGTATAATCCTCCGGGTTTAGCGCTTCCCCCTTGATTATAATAATAATAATAATAATGTGGAAATTGGTGTCACGCCCCTTGTGCAGATATCCAAGAACTAGCTACAAGCAGTATTAAAACAGGGAAGTGTTTTTGGGTATGCCCAAATGAGGAAAATCTGTGGACTAAAATCACAAGGGTATTAAAAGAGGATAACATCAAAGCTGCTTTCATAGAAAACCTGGAAGCTTTCTACAACAGATGGGAACATAAAAAGTCTGGGCTGAATGGTACTGCCCTTGATACTGGCCATGTAGTCACAAACTGTAAGGCTGGAGGTGATGTCATGGTAGTCAGTAAATGTGGGGCTGATAGTGCTGTCCTGGGTACAGTAATGGTGAAGCGGGAGGTGCTGTCCTGGGAGACAGTAATGGTGAAGCTGGAGGTGCTGTCCTGGGAGACAGTAATGGTGAAGCTGGAGGTGCTGTCCTGGGAGACAGTAATGGTGAAGCTGGAGGTGCTGTCCTGGGAGACAGTAATTGTGAAGCTGGAGATTTTGTCCAGGTAGTCGGGAATTATACGCAGGAAGGAATACATATAAATGACCTCATAGGGGACAGGAGCCGTAGTGGGGAAACAAGTGTAGTCAAAGATAAGATAAAACCAATATTGCAAACTAGAAATACCACAGGAAATAGCAAACACGAGGATTCCACTAGCTATTGTGAGGATATATTACCAAAAACAACTGGTGGGAGCTCCATTGTTGGTGCTAGGGAGGATAGGAATAAGACAGGGAAACATGCACCAACAGGGAATACAGTCACAGAAACCCAAGGCAAACGGAAAACCAAGCCTGTGCACATACTAGCACTTGGTATCTGCTGGCATGGGAAATCTGGAAAAACAGATGGGACGTGCAACTATGACCACCCTAGAAAATGCAATGCCCATATGACAACAGGAAAATGCAAACTCCCTTCCTGTAAGCTTTTTCACCCTGAAATGTGTACCTCTTCAGTACAGGAAAGACTGTGCTATAACTTAAATTGCCAGGCACACCATCTAACGGGTACAAAAAGATACAAAACATCCAGGCCATGGGAAAACCTGGGTAGCCACAGCCACTCAAGAGGGAGAGGTTTTTTAGTGCCAGGAAGGAGAAAAAACTGGCAGGAAATGGCAGAAATCGTACACCAAATCCAGTCATTCCTGGAGTGGAACCACAGTCGATGGCCTCCACTCCAAACCAACAGATACAGATACTAATGCCGGAAAAAAAAATCCCCCCCCCAGTACCAACAATACCACCAGTCCGATGACATTCTTCTTTGCAAATATACAGGGTCTAAAGCCAGCAACAAACAACAAAATACCTTTCATCCGTGGACTGCTTCCAGAGGCAAAGGCAATGTTCGCGGCTATCACTGAGACCCACATAAAGGATCACTTGGATAACGAAATATGGATCCCAGGTTACAACCTATACAGATGTGACGGAGTGAACAGGCAAAAGAGGGGGGTTGGCCTGTACATTGCAGAGTCACTTGTTTGCACAGAACTGCTAAATGCCTCAAATGATGTAGTGGAAGTTTTAGCAGTAAAGGTCGAGAACCAAAACCTAGTCATTGTGGTAGTCTACAAGCCTCCGGATGCAACATCCCAGCAATTCCAGGAACAGCTGTTGAAAACTGACCACTGTCTGGAAAATCTTCCAGCTCCTGCACCCAACATCTTGCTCCTGGGGGATTTCAACTTAAGGCACCTAAAATGGAGGAATATAGCAAATAATATTGTTGCAGTAATAACACCAGGAGGCAGCTCTGATGATAACTCACACTCACACGAGCTTTTAAATCTCTGCACAAAATTCAATTTAAACCAGCAAATAATAGAGCCTACTAGACTGGAGAATACACTAGACCTCATCTCACTAACAATGATGATCTGATAAGAAATGTCACCATATCAAAAACAATATACTCAGATAAACAACATAATTGAGGTTCAGACATGTATGCATGGAGCCCCAGACCGACATAATGAGACAGTCACGAGGGAGCATTCATCAAATTCAACTTCAATAACAAAAACATAAAGTGGGACCAAGTAAATCAAGTCCTAACCAATATAATCTGGGAAGATATACTAAGAAAACACAACCCCAACGTATGCCTAGAACAGATAAACTTGGTGGCACTGGGTGTAGCACAAGGCTTATTCCTCTAAAAAAAAAGGAGGAGTAGATGTAAAATAGAAAGAGACTGGAGCTCCCTTTACAGGCGACAGAAAAGAATAACAAGAGCGGCTAAAAGAGGTCAATATTTTCTAAAATGCTTTAGGAAGACACTGGTCAGAGAAATAGCAAGCATCGAACTCAAGCTAAAGGAATCTTATAGGAGTCAGGAATCACGGGAAGAACTAAAAGCCATAAAAAGAAATCGAAAGAAACCCAAAGTATTTCTTCTCCTATGCCAAATCAAAGTCGAGAACAACATCCAGTATTGGGCCCCTACTTAAACAAGATGGGTCCTACACAGATGACAGCAAGGAAATGAGTGAGCTACTCAAGTCCCAATATGACTCAGTTTTTAGCAAGCCGCTAACCAGACTGAGAGTCGAAGATCAAACGAATTTTTTTAAAGAGAGAGCCACAGAATTTGGTTAACACAAGCCTATCCGATGTTATGCTGACCCCCAAATGACTTCGAACAGGCGAAAATGACATGCCCATGCAGTCTGCCCAGGGGCCCGACTCATGGAACTCCGTGTTCATCAAGAACTGCAAGAAGCCCCTATCCGATTTTTTTCCATCCTATGGAGAGGAGCAGGGACACGGGGGTCGTCCCAAAGTTACTAAAAACAACAACAAGCCCCACCCCAAAAAGGGGGGCAGTAAACAACAGCAAAGAACTACAGACCGATAGCACAAACACCCAAACATAAAAATCTTTGAAAGGTCCTAAAAGCAAGTCCCCACCCATCTAAAAACCCATCAGTTAAAAACCCCAGGGAAACATGGGTTTAAAACGGGTCGCTCCGTCTGTCTCAACATTGGATCACTACGACAAGGTCCAAAAATGCACTAGAAATAAAAAGAATGCAGTGTAATATAAAGATTTGCAAAAGCTTTCGACAAGTGTGACCTTGGCGTAATAGCGCACAAAATGCTGCTAAAGGGAAAACAGGAAAGTCGGTCGATGGATCTATAATTTCCTCATAACAAACACAGAGATAGTCGCAACAGAGTAAAGTCCGAGGCAGTACGGTGAAAAGCTCTGTTCCACAAGGCACAGACTCGCTCTCATTTTTTCCTCATCCTCTATCCGACATAGACAAGGGTGTCAGCCCGCACCATGTTTCCTTTGCAGATGACACCCGAATTTCTACAGTGTCTTCCATTGCAACACTGCAAGGCTCCCGGCGGGCATCAACCGAATCTTTCAGTGGCTGCAGAAAAAAATATAATTCAAAGATGGAAATTTCAATTATCAGATATGGTAAACACGAGGAAATTAAATCTTTACAGAGTACAAAACAAATTCTGCCCCAAAAAGGCGAAAAGCCAACGTCAAAGACCTGGGAGGATCATGTGGAGGATTCACATTTTAAGGACCCTTAAAATTTTACCAATCGCATCTGCTAGAAAAATACAGGATGGAAATGAGAACCTTTTAAAACGGGAGGCCAGCCCATGATGACACTCTTCAGGTCCTTGTCATCTAGGCTGGAATATTGGACACTAACAGCACCTTTCAAGGGAGGGGAAATTGCTGACCCAGAAAATGTAAGAGAACCTTCACGGCACGCAAACGGAGTTAAACACCTCAATTACTGGGAGTGCTTGAGGTTTCCTGAACCTGTATTCCCTGGAAAGCAGGCGGGAGAGATACCTGGAGTTTACCTGGAGAGAGTTTGGGGCAACGCCCCCGCGGGCCCGGGCTGTGACCAGGCCTCCGGGTGGATCACCCCCTGATAACCCGGCTTTGCGCGGGCTGCACGAAAAACCAAAACGTACAAAACCACACCCCGGCTGATCGGGAACTGCTTTAGGTGTTTGGGTCCAGTCCCAGCTTAAAGACTCCCCAGGGTTGTTGGAAATCCCCCTTTGTATGCTGGGGGGCATTGAACAGCCGGGGGCCCCCTGACACTTATTGTTTGGTCTCTAAACGTGCTTGACCCCCCTGTTTTTTCATTGGGGGGATGGTGCATCGCCCCAAGTCTTTGCTTTCGGTGAGTGTTTTTCGTGTGCAATTCGGTACTAGCCCCCTCTAGGATTTTCCAGGTGTAAATAATCATGTATCCTCCCTCCTGCGTTCCGGGGAATACAGGTTTTTGAAACCCCAAGCGCTCCCATAATTGAGGGTTTTTTTCTCTGTTATGGGGCCCGAAAGTTCTCTGTACTTTTCTAGGTCGGCAAATTTACCTCCCTTTAAAGGGGGCGTTAGGTGCAGCAATATTTCCCCTAGATAAACAAGTGACCTGAAGAGTGTCTCATGGGGTTGGGCCCCCCTAGTTTTTAAGGGTTCTCATTATCCATCCGTCTTTTTTTTAGCGAGCGTTGTACAATGTTTGGTCTTTGAAGGGGAGATCCTCCGACATAAATTCATCCAGGTCTTTTACGTTGGTGTTTTCGCTCTATTTTTTTGGGGCCAAAATTTTTTTTTGTACCTGATGAAGATTTAATTTCCTCATGTTTACCATATTGAGTAATTGAAATTTCTCTCGTTGAACTTCATATTTTTTCCGCACCCCCTGAAAAATTTGGGTTTATTCCGCCTGGGCCTTCAGGGGCTGCAATGGAAAACACTCATGCAGATTTGGGTGTCATCTGCAAAGGAAACACGGGTGCTGGGGGACTCCTTGTCTATTCGGATATGAGGATGAGGAACAAGATGGGAGCTAGTACGGCCTGTGGAACAGACTTTTACCGTACCCTCGGATTTTCCCGTTGACGACTCCTCTGTGTTTTTATGAGGAAATTATAGATCCATCGACCACTTTTCCTGTTATTCCTTTTTGAACCTTTTTGTGCGTATTACCCAGGTCCATTGGGCGAAGGTTTTTGCAAAGTCGTTATTTACATCTGCTTTCTTTTGTCTTCTAGTGCATTTAGGACCTAGGACCTAATGTTAAATACACCTGGAAAATCTTAGGGGGCTATACCGAATTTTGCACACAAAATCACTCAAGGGCCCAAACTTTTCAACTGCCTCCCAGCACACAAAAGGGGGGATTCCCAAAAAAAAACCCCCTGGCAGCTCAAGCGGGCACTGGAAAAGCACCTAAATCAGTTCCGGATCAGCCGGCTGTGGGTCGAACTTGGTTTTCGTGCAGCCAGCACAAAGCCTGGTTGATCAGGCTCTGATCACCAGGGGGCCTGCACAGACCGGGCCGCGGGGCGTTGACCCCCGGAACTCCTCCAGGTAAATCCAGGTAGTGAAAGCTTCCTCTAACCAAGTAAAAAAGATTATTTATTTAGGTTGCAAATTGAAATTTCCAATAAAAATTTTTTTAATTCCCCATATACAGCCCCCCTGTTTCGCAGAAATGGGTTACCCGGGACTTGACTTTGTCAAGGGCAAAGGGAAAAGTTACAACATCTCAAGCATAAACAGGCTCCCAGGGCTATCCCAGTCAAAACAGAAAGCGCTTTAAACCATAGTGTTAGTTCAATGGGTTGGTTAACAGAGGGTTAGGCAAAAAATTCCCGTTAGGAAAAATATATCAATTAAAAATAAAAACATTTTTTACAAAACCTGGAAAAAGTCACTTGACTGATTTTTTGGGGTTTTTATCCCAGGTTTTTTACACATTTTGCGTATGTTTGTTTAATTCTAGGGTAACTGTATTTGGTTTTCCCTAAAATTTCCCTTTACCTTTCATGAGGTTTAACACAAAAAAACGCTGGTGGGGGTTCCAGCCCCCATAAAACCACTGGGCCTATCGTGCCAGGCCTTTCACTACCCCACTCCCAAACCCCTTTTTTTCCCCCCGTTTTTTCCCTCACTAAATTCCCACAGCACCCTAACCATGCCCAGACCGGGAAATAAAATTTACAGGAAAGCCATAGAAAACTATGGTTTGGGGTTTACTAAAAAAAAGGGAAAGTACACAACTACAAATTAGCTTAAATACACAGTTCTCCGCCCCGCCACCCCCACACCAGCTGACTCCACGGGACTGCCCCCAAGCACGCTTACCCCACGAACCCAAACACATTTGGGAAAAATAACACCTAGCGGAAATTTCCTTATAATTACATTTAGAGAAATTTAAAAATTCCCCCCAAAGGCACATTATGAACTAAAAAAATTTATTTTTACAATTATAAACATTTACTTTTTTGGCACACTTTCCATTTAATAGGTGCATTCCCAATGTCATGCAAAACCCCGGGAAATTAACCTCTCAAAAAAAAATTTGGGGAGCCCCGCTTCAATAAGGGGCCCTTTCTACCCTTCAAAGAGAAATGTTTTTCCATGGGCCCCTTTCACTCAATATGTGTCCATGTATCTAAGGTTTTACAATTTAAAAATTTTTAAATGATTTTTTCTGGGATCCATAAAAGCTTTCAACTCATAAAAATAAAATTTTGGCTTTCTTGTTTTCAGAAGCCAGACTAATAAAGGGGAAGATTTTTGGACAGTGGAGTCAGAGTTTCCATGCTGTGGATTCCCAAACTCACATTGGGTCTTCGATGGGATGATAAAAACTGTTTAATTTTGGGTAAGCAAAAAATGCTTTCAAAGAGGGGGTAGATTACAATCTTGGGTTGCCAGTTTTGCAATTTGAGAACGTTATATGAAAAGAACTTTTAATTGAATTTTTTTGACTTAAGACTTAGGGAGAAATTTACACAAAGTCCAAAACCCTTTTATCATCATTCCACATTTCAGGAGGAGGCCCCCCTGTTCTATGGTGCATCCAAAAAAAATAAGCCAAAACTCCCTTTGGGTGTCACTTTCTGCCCGGCTCCGGCTGGGTTACAAGTATCTTTGGCAGGTTAAACCACCACCACCAGATGTAGACCAAACGAAATGTAAACTTAGCCAGATAGACTATTGTCACACCTTGCGACATTATGTACCGGAGTGCGCGGGGGTCAATGCCCCCGCGGCCCGGTCTGTGGCCAGGCCTCCTGGTGGATCAGAGCCTGATCAACCAGGCTGTTACTGCTGGCTGCACACAACCCAACATACGAGCCACAGCCCGGCTGGTCAGGTACCGACTTTAGGTGCTTGTCCAGTGCCTGCTTGAAGACAACCAGGGGTCTATTGGTAATCCCCCTAATGTATGCTGGGAGGCAGTTGAACAGTCTCGGGCTGCTGATACTTATTGTATTGTCTCTTAACGCCCTAGTGACACCCCTGCTTTTCATTGGGGGGATGTTGCATCGTCTGCCGAGTCTTTTGCTTTCGTAGTGAGTGATTTTCGTGTTCAAGTTCGGTACTAGTCCCTCTAGGATTTTCCAGGTGTACATAATCATGTATCTCTCCCGCCTGCGTTCCAGGGAGTAGAGGTTCAGGAACTGCAAGTGCTCTCAGTAATTGAGGTGTTTTATCTCCGTTATGCACGCCGTGAAGGTTCTCTGTACATTTTCTAGGTCAGCAATTTCACCTGCCTTGAAAGGTGCTGTTAGTGTGCAGCAATATTCCAGCCTAGATAGAACAAGCGACCTGAAGAGTGTCATCATGGGCTTGACATCCCTAGTTTTGAAGGTTCTCATTTTCCATCCTGTCATTTTTCTAGCAGATGCGATTGATACAATGTTATGGTCCTTGAAGGTGAGATCCTCCGACATGATCACTCCCAGGTCTTTGACGTTGGTTTTTCGCTCTATTTTGTGGCCGGAAATTGTTTTGTACTCTGATGAAGTTTTAATTTCCTCCTGTTTACCATATCGGAGTAATTGAAATTTCTCATCGTTGAACTTCATATTGTTTTCTGCAGCCCACTGAAAGATTTGGTTGATGTCTGCCTGGAGTCTTGCAGTGTCTGCATTGGAAAACACTGTCATGCAGATTCGGGTGTCATCTGCAAAGGAAGACATGGTGCTGTGGCTGACATCCGTGTCTATGTCAGATATGAGGTTGAGAAACAAGATGGGAGCGAGTACTGTGCCTTGTGGAACAGAGCTTTTCACTGTAGCCACCTCAGACTTGACCTGTTGACTACTACTCTTTGGTTCTTTTTTAGGAGGAAATTATAGATCCCCCTCCCAAATTTTCCTGTTATTCCTTTAGCATGCATTTTGTGCGCTATTACGCCATTGATCACACTTGTCAAAGGCTTTTGCAAAGTCTATGTATATTACATCTGCATTCTTTTTTTTTTCTAGGCATCTGGACCTTGTCGTAGTTTCCAGTCCCTGGACAGACGGAGCGACCTGCCTAACCCATGTTCCCCTGGGTTGTGAATGAGGGATCTAGCGGGGGGCGATCTTGCTTTCTTAGGACCCTTTCAAAGTTTTTTTGAAATGGAAGTTAGGCTTTCGGCTTTATTTTTTGCATTGCTTTTGCCCCCTTTTGGAGTGGGGCTATGTCTTTTTTTTTTAGTAACGTGGGACCCCCCGTGTCCTCTCCCTCTCCATAGGATGGTAAAACAGAAGCCCCTTCGATTTCTTGATGAACCCTGGGCAGAGTGTAGGGGGAAATGTTATTTATCGCCTTTTTCAATCTTTTTGGTGTCGGATAAATCAATAGGCTTGTGTTAACCAAATTCTGTGGCTTCTCATAAAAAATTCTTTTGATCATTGACCTCATTGGGTTTGGGGGCTTGCTAAAAATGAGTAAATTTTGGGGACTTGAGTACCAAACCTATCTTGGGGTAGTTACAAGCCCCCCGCTGCAACATCCCAGAAATTTCCAAAAACAGCTGTTAAAAATTGACCATTCTGGAAAAACTTCCAGCTCCTGCACCCAGCATCTTGCCTGGGGGTTTAACTTAAGGCACCTAAAATGGGGGAAAAAGCAAATAATTTGTTGCAGTAATAACACCAGGAGGGAGCTCTGATAAAACTCACACCACACGAGCTTTTAAAACTCTGACAAAATTCAATTTAAAACCCCAAAAAAATAGAGCATACTAGACGGAAATCTTAGATACTTCACTAACAAGTGATCGATAAAAAAGTCACCTATAAAAAATATACCAGACAAAACATTTGAGGTTCAGCTGTAGCGTGGAGCCCCGACCGACATAATAGACAGTCACGAGGACATTCACCAAATTTAACTTCAATAAAAAAAACTAAAAAGGGGGACCAAGTAAACCAATCCTAAACCCATAAAAGCTGGGAAAAATACAAGCAACACGACCCCAAATTTTGCCAGAAAGATTAACTCGGTGGCACTCATGTATGCACAAGGCTATTCCCCTGAGAAAAAGGGGAGTAGATTAAAAAAAAAAGAGAAGGCGCTCCCCTTTTCAGGCGACAAAAGAATAACAAGGGGGCTAAAAAAGGTCAAAATATCTGAAATGCGTAGGGAACATGGGCAGAGAAAAAGCAAGCACGAACTTAAGCTAGAATAATCCCTTTTGAGTCAGGGCGGGGAAGAACAAAAAACCCTAAATGAAATCGAAAGAAACCCAAATATTTCTTCTCCTATGCCAAAACAAAACTAGAACAACGTCCAGTATTGGGCCCCTACTTAAACAAATGGGTCCTACACAGATGACAGCAAGGAAATGAGTGACTACTCAAGTCCCAATATGATCAGTTTTTTTTCAAGCCCCAACCAACTGAAGGGCGAAGATCAAAATGAATTTTTTTTTGAGAGAGCCCCAAAATTTGATTAACACAAGCCTATCCCATGTTATCCTGACGCCAAATGATTTTTTGAACAGGGGATAAAAACATGCCCCTGCACTCTGCCCCCGGGGCCCGACTCATGGAACTCGTGTTCATCAAAACGCAAGAAGCCCCTATCACGAGCCCTTTTTCCCTCCATGGAGAGGAGCATGGGCAGGGGGTCGTCCCACAGTTACTAAAAAAAAAAGACATAGCCCCACTCCACAATGGGGGCAGTAAAGCAACAGCAAAGAACTACAGACCAATAGTACTAACATCCAATATCATAAAATTCTTTGAAAGGGTCCTAAGAAGCAAGATCACCACCCATCTAGAAACCCATCAGTTACACAACCCAGGGCAACATGGGTTTAGAACAGGTCTCTCCTGTCTGTCTCAACTATTGGATCACTACGACAAGGTCCTAAATGCACTAGAAGACAAAAAAAGAATGCAGATGTAATATATACAGACTTTGCAAAAGCCTTCGACAAGTGTGACCATGGCGTAATAGCGCACAAAATGTGTGCTAAAGGAATAACAGGAAAAGTCGGTCGATGGATCTATAATTTCCTCACTAACAGAACACAGAGAGTAGTCGTCAACAGAGTAAAGTCCGAGGCAGCTACGGTGAAAAGCTCTGTTCCACAAGGCACAGTACTCGCTCCCATCTTGTTCCTCATCCTCATATCCGACATAGACAAGGATGTCAGCCACAGCACCGTGTCTTCCTTTGCAGATGACACCCGAATCTGCATGACAGTGTCTTCCATTGCAGACACTGCAAGGCTCCAGGCGGACATCAACCAAATCTTTCAGTGGGCTGCAGAAAACAATATGAAGTTCAACGATGAGAAATTTCAATTACTCAGATATGGTAAACATGAGGAAATTAAATCTTCATCAGAGTACAAAACAAATTCTGGCCACAAAATAGAGCGAAACACCAACGTCAAAGACCTGGGAGTGATCATGTCGGAGGATCTCACCTTCAAGGACCAAACATTGTATCAATCGCATCTGCTAGAAAAATAACAGGATGGATAATGAGAACCTTCAAACTAGGGAGGCCAAGCCATGATGACACTCTTCAGGGCACTTGTTCTATCTAGGCTGGAATATTGCTGCACACTAACAGCACCTTTCAAGGCAGGTAAAAATTGCTGACCTAGAAAATGTACAGAGAACTTTCACGGCACGCATAACGGAGATGAAACACCTCAATTACTGGGAGTACTTGAGGATCCTGAACCTGTATTCCCTGGAACGCAGGCGGGAGAGATACATGATTATATACACCTGGAAAATCCTAGGGGACTAGTACCGAACTTGCACACGAAAATCACTCACTACGAAAGCAAAAGACTTGGCAGACGATGCACCATCCCCCCAATGAAAAGCAGGGGTGTCACTAGCACGTTAAGAGACCATACAATAAGTGTCAGGGGCCCGAACTGTTCAACTGCCTCCCAGCACACATAAGGGGGATTACCAACAGACCCCTGGCAGTCTTCAAGCTGGCACTGGACAAGCACCTAAAGTCAGTTCCTGATCAGCCGGGCTGTGGCTCATACGTTGATTTGCGTGCAGCCAGCAGCAACAGCCTGGTTGATCAGGCTCTGATCCACCAGGAGGCCTGGTCACAGACCGGGCCGCGGGGGCGTTGACCCCCGGAACTCTCTCCAGGTAAACTCCAGGTAATAACACCAGACACAAACATCTCTACGACATTCCCTGTGTCCGACTAAACCTTTACAAAAATTCAATGTATGTCAAAGGCCCTAAAATCTGGAATACCCTACCTGAGAACTCTAGAACTGCAGACACATTCATCACCTTCAAAACTACCATTAGGAAACATCTTATCTCCCTGATACACCCTGTCAACTAACTACACAAATACCACCTGGTGGTTCACACTTACACTCACTCACCCATTTGACCATAAACAGAAATATTAATCTCAATCTTAAAATAATGAATCCTGTGATACTCCAATACTGAAACTATGTACTGTGCCAAAACAAAAGCATTCACATTCCTAAACTCACAAACTAGTATTTAGACACTTAGCCATAATACCAACTTACGTCATAATTTGTAATATTTTAAAATTAAGAATTGAACTAAGTCTGCTCGAAATGCCTAGCTATGCTAGGTGTTCTAGTGATACACTCTGTAATCATTATTTAACTACATGTAAACCACACAATAACCAAATTCTGTAAACTCAGCATTGTAATCCTTATAGAGAATAAACTTTAAATTTAATTGAATTGAATTCTCTAACTTCTTGACGTGCTTGACCAGGTGTGGGTTCCAGACTGGTGCTGCATATTCCAGTATGGACCTAACATACACAGTGTACAGTGTCTTGAACGATTCCTTATTAAGGTATCGGAATGCTATTCTCAGGTTTGCCAGGTGCCCATATGCTGCAGCAGTTATTTGGTTGATGTGTGCCTCCGGTGACGTGCTCGGTGTTATGGTCACCCCAAGGTCTTTCTCCCTGAGTGAAGTCTCTAGTCGTTGTCCACCTAGCCTATACTCTGTCTGCAGTCTTCTTTGCCCCTCCCAAATCTTCATGACTTTGCATTTGGCAGGGTTGAATTCGAGAAGCCAGTTTCTGGACCAGGTGTCCAGCCTGTCCAGGTCTCTTTGCAGTCCTGCCTCATCCTCATCCGATTTAATTCTTCTCATCAGCTTCACATCATCTGCGAATAGGGACACTTCAGAGTCTATTTCTTCCATCATGTTGTTCGCATATATCAAAAATAGCACTGGTCCTAGAACTGACCCCCTGTGGGACCCCGCTCGTCACAGGTGCCCAATGTGATACCTCTTCACGTACCATGACTCGTTGGTGCCTCTCTGTCAGGTATTCCCTGATCCATTGCAGTGCCCTCCCTGTTATATGCGCCTGATCCTCCAGCTTCTGCACTTAATCTCTTGTGAGGAACTGTGCAGTCCAGGAAAATGCAATCAACCCACCCCTCTCTCTCGTGTCTTTCTTCTGTTACATTGTCATAAAACTCCAGAAGGTTTGTGACACAGGATTTGCCTTCCATGAACCCATGCTGGTTTTCGTTTACAATCTTGTTCCGTTCCAGGTGTTCCACCACTCTCCTCCTGAAAATCTTCTCCATGACTTTGCATACTATACATGTCAGAGACACAGGTCTGTAGTTTAGTGCCTCGTTTCTGTTTCCTTTCTTAAATATGGGGACTACATTTGCTGTCTTCCATTTCTCAGGTAGTTGCCCAGTTTCAAGGGATGTGTTGAAGATTGTGGTGAGGGGTATGCACTGCATCTCTGCTCCTTCTCTAAGGACCCACGGGGAGATGTTGTCCGGTCCCATCGCCTTTGAGGTATCAAGGTCACTTAGCAGCTTCTGCACCTCCTCCTCCATTGTTCGTATGTCATCCAATACTTGTTGGTATATTCCCTCTTGATGTTTCCTTCTGTGCTGTCTTCCCAGAGCCCTTCCTGTCTCTACTGTAAAAACTTCCTTAAATCTCCTGTTTAGCTCTTCACATACCTCCTGATCATTTCTTGTGAGTTATCCACCTTCTGTCCTCAGTCTGATCACCTGGTCTTTGACTGTTGTCTTCCTCCTGATGTAGCTATACAACAGTTTCGGGTCAGTCTTGACTTTCGATGCTGTGTTATTTTCATGCTGTTGCTGGGCCTCCCTCCTTACCTGTGCATACTCGTTGCTGGCTCTGCAACTAATCTCCCATTTTCATGTATTCTCTGCCTTCTGTACTTTTTCCATTCTCTATTGCACTCTGTTTTTGCCTCCTTACACTGTCGGGTAAACCAGGGGCTCATTCTTGTTTTCCCATTGTGTGTGTACTCACCTATTTGTGGTTGCAGGGGTCGAGTCTTAGCTCCTGGCCCCGCCTCTTCACTGGTTGCTACTGGGCCCTCTCTCTCCCCGCTCCATGAGCTTTAACAAACCTCGTCTTAAAACTGTGTATGGTTCCTGCCTCCACTACGTCATTTTCTAGGCTATTCCACTGCCTTACAACTCTATGACTGAAGAAATACTTCCTAATATCTCTCTGACTCATTTGTGTCTTCAACTTCCAATTGTGGCCTCTTGTTTCTGTGTCCCCTCCCTGGAACATAGCTGGAGACCTGGAGTTTACCTGGAGAGAGTTTCGGGGGTCAACGCCCCCGCGGCCCGGTCTGTGACCAGGCCTCCTGGTGGATCAGCGCCTGATCAACCAGGCTGTTGCTGCTGGCTGCACGCAAACCAACGTACGAGCCACAGCCCGGCTGATCAGGAACTGACTTTAGGTGCTTGTCCAGTGCCAGCTTGAAGACTGCCAGGGGTCTGTTGGTAATCCCCCTTATGTGTGCTGGGAGGCAGTTGAACAGTCTCGGGCCCCTGACACTTATTGTATGGTCTCTTAACGTGCTAGTGACACCCCTGCTTTTCATTTATTTTATTTATTTATTTATTTATTTATTATAAATTTGAGCACACTACAAGGTAAAAAAAAAATACAGAAAAGAGCAGCATCCCAAACCATTTTACATATGCATAGCTTAGGGGGCTGGTTTAAAAATTAAAAAGTTTAACTAAGCAATGAGAAGTCAGTGATAAACTTTAATGTAAACGATTACTATAAAGAAAGTGAGTATTACAAAGACGGGTCATATGGTTGCATTCATCATATGAAGGATTCTGTTAGGAGTGTATTTAAAAAATAAAAATTTTAGATTGGTTTTAGGTTTAACTTTAAAAGTGTAAAATTTGTGAAAAAACATTTAAGATATACAATTTAAAAGGTTAGTTATTCAGTATTTTTTTGGTTTTGGTGAGTAAGTGATCTTTGAGTAGAGACTTGAATTTATAAAACGGGTAGTGTTTCTTTTTTTTTACGGGTAATGAACCAGATTTGGGGCCCCTTTTATGTGCATTGATTTTTTGCATAGTGTGAGATGAACCGAGGAACATCAAAGAGTATCTGTGCCTTGTTTTATGGTCATGTGTTTTGTTGAGGTTGGAAAGGGAAAATTTTTTGGGGGGAGGGTTAATATCAGATTAAGTGTTCTTGTATGAAAAGGTGCAGTAAAAAGAGGGATTTTTTGTAGGGGGGTAGGTTAGTGTTTAAAATTTGGGGGATGTGTGCCTGTAGTGGGAATTTGTTACTTTTCTAACTGCAGCCTTTTGTTGGTGCATCGCGCCAAGTCTTTTCTTTCGTAGGAGTGATTTTCGTGTGCAAGTTCGGTACTAGCCCTCTGGTTTTTCCAAAGTGATATAATCATGTATCTCTCCCCCTGCTTCCAGGGAAAACAGGTTTAGGACCTAAAGCGCTCCAGTAATTGAGGTTTTTTATCTCCGGTATGCGCGCCTGAAAGTTCTCTGTACATTTTTTGGGTCCAATTTCCCTCCCTTAAAAGGTCTTTTAGTTCAGCATATTCCAGCCTAGAAGAACAAGGACCTGAAGAGTGTCTCATGGGGTTGGCCCCCTAGTTTTGAAGGTTCTCATTTTCCATCCTGTCATTTTTCTAGCAGATGCGATTGATCAATGTTTTTGGTCCTTTAAGGTGAGATCCTCCGCATAAACACTCCAGGTCTTTGACGTTGGTGTTTCGTCTATTTTGTGGGCCCGAATTTGTTTTACTCTGTGAAAATTTAAAATTTTCCTCATGTTTACCATTCGGAGTAATTGAAAAATTTCTCACGTTGAACTTATATTTTTTTTTGCAGCCACGAAAGATTTGGGTTTATGTCCGCCTGGGGGCGGACTTTGTCCACCTGTCTTTCCCCCAGTATTTTTATATTCGTTATCATGTCTCCCCCGACCCCCCTGTCCTCCATGTCGTCAGGCCGATTTTTCCCCTTTAAACTTTTTTCATAGGCATTCCCCCTTTGCTCTGGAACTAACCTTTTCGCAAACCCGTGTACTTTTTCCTAGTTTCTTACTGCTTATCAAAATGCGGGTTCCAAAAAAATCCATACTCCCTATGGGCCTACAACCGGTGACGTGGGATTGAACGATTCCCTTCTAAGGGACGGAATGCTGCTCTCAGGTTTTGCCCGGGGCCCCTATGCTGCAGCGTTATCTGATTGATGTGTGCTTCCAGAGACATGTTTGGTTTTTATATCACCCCCGATCTTTCTCCTGGTGAGGTTTGCAGTCTTTTGGCCCCCCTGCCTATACTCGTCTGTGGTCTTCTGGCCCTTCCCCATCTCATGATTTCATTTGCAGGATTTAAAATTTGAGAGCATTTGCTGGACCAGGGCCCGTCTGTCCAGGCTCTTTGAAGTCCTGCCTGGTCCTCATCAATTTAATTTTCCTCATTAACTTCAACATCTGCAAACAGGGACACTTTTAGTCTAACCCTTCCTTTATGTCGTTTACATATACCAAAAAAAACATGGTCCCAGGGGCCGCCCTGTGGGGGCCCCCGCTCGTCACAGGTGCCCCTGTGATACACATTCGTACCGGGGGCTCGTTGTTGCCTCCCTGTCAGGATTCTCTGATCCTTGCAGTGGCCCTTCCTTTTAATGCGCCTGAGCCTAGCTTTGCACTAATCTCTTTTGAGGAACGTGTCAAAGGCCTTCTTGCGTCCCAAAAGATGCAATCAACCCCCCCCCCTCTCTCTCGTGTTTTATTTCTGTTTTTTTTATTAAAAAAAACCCCAAAAGGGTTTTTTGGACACAGGATTTCCCTTTTCCATGAACCCTCCGGTTTGGCATTTTACTCTTGTTCCGTTCCGGGTGCTCCACCCCCTTTCCCCTGAAAATTTCTTCTTCATAATTTTGCAAAACTATAAAACGTCAATGACACATTTCAAATTTTTATTTTTTTTAAAATGCCTTTTTTTTCCTGTCCCCCTTTTTTTAAAAAAGGGGAACTACATTTGCCATCTTCCATCCCTCAGGTAGTTCCCCATTTTCCCCAGGGACGTGTTGAAGATTGTGGAAAAGGGGGAAACCCCAGCATTTCTGTTCCCTCTCTAAGGACCCACGGGGAAAATGTTGTCCGGCCCCTTTCCCTTTTGAGGTTTTCGTTTGGGCCCCTTAGCAGTTTCTTCCCCTCCTCCTCATCGTAGTTGTCGTAAAAAACACTTGTTGGTGTATTCCTTGCGGGTGTCCCCATCTGGTCTGCCCCCCAAGCCCTTTTCCTGTCTCTACTGAAAAATATTTTCCTTTAAAAACTCGTTTTGGGCTCCTCACATACCTCTTTGATCGTTTTTTGTGATTCTCCCCCTTTCTTTCCTAAACCCTTATCCCCTTTGGTCCTTGATTTTTGGTCTTCCTTAATGTGGCTATACAGCAGTTTCGGGTCGGTTTTGGGATTTTCCCCGATGCTATGTCGTTTTAAATACTGTAGCTGGGCCTCCCTCCTTACTGGCATACTCGTTTCTGGCTCTTCTACTAATCTCCTTTTTTTCCCTGGGCCCTATCCCCTCCTGTCCCTTTTCCCCCATTTCTGTTGCACTTTTTTTTTTGCCTCCCACCCCTTTTCGGGGTAAAAAAGGGATCGTTTTGGTTTCCTATTATTTCGGGTTTCCCCTTTTTTCCTTTCCTCTCCCTTCCTTCTTTTTGGTTCCCCCAAAAATTCCCATCATCTCTTTTACTGATTTTCCTACCTTTTTTTTCTGTCCCCTAAACCTCCTGCGGGAAGGGTTTCTCATACCTGTTGTACCCCCCCTTTTTTATATTTGGGCCCTGCCCCCTTCTTTTCCCTGTTCCCTTTCTCCACTTGTAACTTTTTTTTTTTGCTAATAATAAAAACTCAAAACCACTTTGGCTTTTAGCCCCAAGGGGGCCCTTTCTGGGTAATGATTTTCCTCAATGTTTTAACCTGCCAGGGTGAACACAAGACCCCGGGCCCTTGCTGGCTCTCCTCCCCTCTTTTCTCGGGTTGTGCCCCTGAAAATTTGTTTGCATGGGGTTTTTAAAGTACCACTCCATCTTCTTGGCTCCCCATTTTTGGGGACCCCCATTTTGGGTTCCAGGTTTTCCCAGTCGATCCCTGGGTTGAAATCGCCCATTACCATAACTTTGCTCTTTTTCGAGTGAGCTCTTCTTGCCACCTCAGCCAGTTTTCCACCATCACCCTGTTGTTTTCTTCGTACTCCTCTCTTGGGCCCCCTTTGCAGTTCTGTGGGGGGTTATCCCATCACCCCAATGATTTTTTTTTTTTTTGTTCTCCGGACTAAATTGTACCTACAATGTAGTCTTTTTCCCTTCCCCAATCTGTCCAGGGGCCTTCCATTTTAAAATTTCCCCATTGGTGTTTTATGAGCAGTGAAACCCCTCCCCCCCTCTTACTCCTTCTTATTTTTCCCTCAGGATTGATATCCTGTTGGGAAGATTGGGGTCTTTTTATTGTCTCACGATTTTGTTTTTCTGTGACTTTTATGATTTTGGGGGAAATTTTTCACTAAATTCTTTCTTTCCACCCCTTTCATTTTTTATTCTTTTTTCCTTTCCGCGTTTGTGTACCAAACTTTCATTTTTTTTCTATCATTGTGGTCATGCAAGAATATTGGGGTTGGGGGGGGGAGACCCTTTTGGGGGGGGCCTATATGGGGCTGTGGTGTAGGGGGGTTTGTGTTTGAGGGGGGTGGGGTCAGAATGCCCAAAAAGGGGGACAGCGGGTTGGGGTGGGGTTTGGGGTGATATGGGGGTTGGTGGCAAAGGGAACAGGGTGGGTTTTTTAGTATGGGGTTGCTCAGTTGCTTTGGGAAAATGTCGCGTTGGAGTCTTTTGGGGGGGAGATTCTGGGGGGGTGTGTTTCCCCTTTCCCCTGTGCCCCGGGGCCCCTGCTCTTTTTGGGTCTTTGCCTCTCGTTCCCCCTTGGGTCCCCCTGTACCCTCTCTTTCAGTGTAGTCCTTTTTTCCCTTGTTGTTTTGTCCGGCCCGAGGTATACCTCTGGTACCCCTGTTTGTCCCTCAGTCTTGCTTTCTCTTGAAGAATCCTGGTTCGAACTGATTTTTCCTTGAAAGTTACTCTAAAAGGGCCGTTTTCCTTTTCCACTCACAAACCCCCCCCCCCCCCCCATTCTCTAAAAAAATTTTGTCCCCCTGGGTCATATCCCCCCTCACCAAATTTTTTTCATGTTTCCCTTCAATAAATTTCTTTCCCCTTTCCTGTTTTTTTTTCTTCAAGGGGGCCCCCTTTGGGCTTCTTGGAGCCCGTACACAAAAACTGACCTCGCCCTTTCCCCCCTCCCACTGAGTCCCATCTCCCCCCCCTTTTTGGGCATTTTTTTTCCCTTCCATTGCCCATTTTCTTGCCTTCAGCCCCGTCAAAAACTGAAACTTCTATTCTCAGTGAACTGCCCTTTCCCTTTTAAACCGCTGTCCCTTGCAAAACTGCAGTTGGTTTTTTAGAATCTCTGCTTTATAGCATATCTTCTTTTGTTTTCCCAAAACCGTCATTTGATTTTAGTGTGCTCCTCTTTTTTTTTTCCCGGGCCCCCGGGGGGTCTGATGGGCCCTTTCCCGTGTCCCGGCATGTCTCCGTTGTTGTTTACCGCCCCCCTTGCCCTGCGCCGACATTAAATTTTCCTGATGTCACATCTGAATTGTCATTTGTCTCTCTAACTGTTTCGGTTTTTTGCATTTTTCTTTTTTCTAAGCACTGTTTTCCTAGCTTCTGCTGCTAAGCCCGTATTTCCCCCACTTCCTGCATCTTCAGCTATCCACTCCACCATTTCCTTCCCAAAAGCTCTATATTTTCCCTTCCCCCTCTTCCTCCCTTTTTTGGACTCTAAAAACCTCCAGTCTTTCCTTCCTGGTTCGTCTACCAGTCTCTGGTTTTCCGTCCTTAGGGCTACCCATTTTTTTTTTTTTTTACCACGACAGAAGGCTAGAGGAGGGAGGGGGGTGGGGGGGGAGAGAAAAAGGGTAGAAAGAGGGAGAGAGGGGAGAGAAAAAAGGGTAGAAAGAGGGAGAGAGAGGAGAAGTAGGGGGGTGAGGGTTTAAGCCCAAAGGGGGACAGAGAAAAAATGTTAGGGGGGAGAAAAAGGGGAGAGAGAGGGAGAAAGAGAGGGAGAGGGAGGGGGAAAAGAGAGAGGGGGGAAAGGAGGGGGGGGGAAAATGCTATGAGAAGAAAAAATGGAGGATGGAAAAAGAACCTATAGAGAGAGGGGAGGGTGAGAGATAGTACCCCCAAAAATACCATGGGGCAATGAAACAGACCTCGGGGGCAACACGCGGGGACCCTATAAAACTTCCTAAGGGAAAATTTTGACTCCTTCTGCTAAAAACACAACGTAAAACATATTATAATTGTTGGTGACCCCCAACCAGCACCTTTACGGGGACTTTGATGACCTTCTTGCAGTTTTTGACTTTGAAAAAACTTTGTTGATTTCCCTACTCATATCTCGGGCCCCAAACCCGGGGTAGTGAGTGATCTGGCAGAAGGAAAGTCACTTGTAAACCCCCCTGGGCTACTTTTGGTTCGCCCCAAACCACAAGGCTGTTTTTAAACACTTAAGATCCCAAAAAGAAACGAGGTGAGGAGCCCAAACGCAAACCGGGCCCTATGGGAAAGAGGTAATTGGCCAGCCCTTTGCTCTGAGTCCCCACCAGGGACTGGAATGCTTTTTCTCCGGGGGGGATGTTGACAACCAATTTGGCCTTCACGGGACACATCCAAAATCTCAACAAAAAAAACACATTCCCCCCACGGCCAATTGTGAAAAAGCCTACAGATCCCTTGGGTTTTGGGGGTTTTGGGTTGTAGAGGGGGCTACTACTGCTAAGTAAAAAAGCATGGGGGAAGGTTAAGAGACATCCCCCACCTAAAAACAGGAACTTGCACATGCAAGCCGTAGGAAATATGGGTGATGTTAAAAAAGGGGGCCTTTGGGCTAAAGGGAGGGGACCTAAAAGAAAGTTAGCATCAGGTAGGGTACCCCAAAACCCCCGGGTTGGCCCCGGGTCAAGGACAAAAAGGGTTTAAATTGCCTGGGGAACTTATTCCACCTCTAAACCCCCCCCCGGGAGGGGCCCACCTCTATAGTAGTGAAGAGAAGGGGGAAACCTCTTTGTGAACACTTTGCTACCAAAATGCAATTTCCCCTGTTTCCAGAAAGGGGCCCCCCTTTGGGGCAGCTGCACGAACGGGGTGTCAAAACTGTCAGTGGTGACAATAAGGCAGGGGGAATTTGCATTTCCTTCTTAAAATTCATTTTTAAAAAAAACCAAAAAAAGGCTGTGGGCCCAGACAATTTGACCCAAAAGATTGTTGGGGAAGATGGCGGGCCCCAGCTAGCAGCCCCCTTAACCGTTTTTCGAAAGGGCCTAGTACAGTGTAAATGGGCCCTCTCTATTGAAAAAAGGCAAATGTGCCCCCTGTTCAAAAAAAAGAAGGGGCAAGCAAAATCGGGCAACTAAAAACCAGTGTCATTTCTGTCAATCACGGGGAAAGGGACCTTTTGGGGGACAAAAAATTCTCAAGCCCAAAGGGGACAGATTTTTTTGATTTTAACCACCCCAAAATTTGTGATCGTCAATATGGCTTCGGGAAAGGTTTATTTTGCTGCTGATCTTTTTTGTTAAACCCTCCACTAAGTGGCACAGTCCGGGATGAACCCAAAGTCGGGCTGGGTGGCACGGGAACATTGCTGGCGTTTTCCCGCCCGGGGTGGGGCCCCGGGGCCTCTTAGAAAATTAAAAGCACGGGGGAATTGCGGGCTCTACCGCTTTTTTCTCCTCAGTGTTTAAACCTTCATGGTAGATTTTAAAGTGTATTCCTCAAGGAAGGGATCAGAAAGGCATCCTTTTGGGGGCAAGCGTTCCCAAGGAAGCGGGGCGGGGCCACTGTTTTTGGAATGTCATTTTCAACGACCTTCTTCATCCACCCCAGAACCCAACATGCATAGGCAGCCCGGACTGTACACTGACATTCACTTACCCAAAGAAGAAATCCCAGCTGCTCTAAGCTACATAAATCACCAGCTGAGAGCTATATAAATTTGGGGGAAATAGATGGCAAGTAACATTTGCACCTGAGAAAAAAGCAAAAAGATTGGGTCGTTCTAGGCACCATGATGGTAATGCCCGGTGCATAGTAAGGATGAAAAGGGGGATGTTTTGGCCCCCTGGAGAAGAAGTTGAATCCTTGGGGTGGGAAAAATTTACTCCAAAACCCAAAACCCGGGAAAAACCATGTTGTAAAAACTTGCCAAAAAAGGGAGCCAGGGAAACTTACCCGCACTTCGGGGTATCTCGGGATCTGCTTGACAGTAGGGGTTGCAAATCCTGTACAGGCACAATTTCGTCACACCTTGAGTATGCTCCACTTTCTTGGTTTTCCTGCCCCCCCCCCCCCATCGGGGAAATGCCCTTGGGCAGAGTTGAGAACAGAAGGGAAAAAACTCTCATCCTCGCCTGGACCCATCCTGGGTTGATCTGTCATTTCAGCAGAGCCTTCAACATAGGGGGAAATTTGGGGGCCCTTACCCCCTTTTGTACAAGGGCCCAAAATTGTCCCAAAATTTCCCCAAATTGGATCCACTTCCCAGGGCGGGGTGAAACCCAAACTTTAAGCCACAAGACGGGCAGAAAGCAGCAACTTCACCTGGCGTACCCCTTCCCCCAGAACATACTCCCCTGAAAATCATTTCATAAACCCCGGATTACTCGAGTTTGGTAACACATTCGTACAGCATAATGATGTCAACCCGGAAAAAAGTCCCGTTGATCAAAAGAAAATGCGGCCCCCAGATGGTTCCCAAATTTTATCCTGTTCCCTACTTGTATGTCCCCATAACAATGAAAAAGCTTTTTAAAAGAAACCCGCGTTGGTAAAAAGCTCTTTGGGTTGCCATTAAAAATTTTGGAATCCTTAACCTTTTAAAACACTGTCAATTTAAAACTAGGGAAACCTTAACCTTGTCAAACCTGTGTAAAAAAAAAAAAAAAAAAAAAAAAAAGAGAGAGAGGGGAGAGAAAAGAGAGGGAGAAAGGAAAAAGGGAGAAGAGAGGGAGAGAGGGGGACAAAGAGAGGAGGAGAGAGAAGAGAGAGAAGAGAGAAGAGAGAGAGGAGAGAGAGAGAGAAGAGAGAGAGACAAAAGAGAGAGAGGGGAAAAAGTAGGGGGAAGGGGTGAGGGGAAAAAGGTTTTTTTTTTCCCATGGAAGAAAAGAAACGCAAAAGGGGGGGAAAGATAGGGAGGGAGGGGGAAAGGAAGAAGGGGCTGGGGGGGGAAAGGGCTGTGGGGGAGGGAAAGGGTGTGGGGGGGTAGGGGGGCGCGGTTCCCAAAATTTCCCGGGTCAGCTGTCGTACTCACCCAGTTTTGGGGGGTTTCAGGGGTTTGAGACTCCCCGCTCCTGGCCCCGAGTGTATTTTGTGGGGCTTGCCTTTTGTGTGTTTTGGGGCACGTCAGTTGTTTTTATGTCCCAGAAAAACAATTAAACCCCCGTTTATCCGTAATACTTTAAAAAGATACCATTAAAAGCCCGAATTTTTTTTTAATAATTTTTTAATACTAGGTGGGGTTAACAAAATCATTCTTTTTTACCCGTTATGTACTACCTTTTACTACATGTGTACCCAAATACTTTCTTTTCAGATTTTACTGTCTTTGGGTCCTAAAAAAAATTTTCTCTCGAAAATGTTGTCGGGGTGTAGTCCCATTGCCATGACTTAATCCTCCTGCCCATTCCCTTTCTCCTAAAATTTTATCTTTCCCCACTAATGGGTAGGGTTGTGTGATGATAAAACCCTTGGAGGGAGGGTTTGTGGGTAGCCAGCTACCCCGTGATCGTTTTTGGGCCCGGGTCTAAACCCCTCAAAACTTCCCACCAACCACAAAAAAGGGGGTTTTTTTACGTTTTCTTTCCCCAGAGGGGGGGCGTCCATCCCGATCCCGATGTTTCGATGCCGCTGTTTTCGATGCCGCTGACGATGACTCGTGCCCCCTCGGGCCCTTTTGCCCCGGGTTTTCCTGGAGAGAGTTCCGGGGGGCAACGCCCCCTGGCCCGGCCCCCTGGGCCCGGCCTCCTGGTGGTCAAGCCTGACAACCAGGCGTTGCTGCTGGCTGCACGCAAACCCAAAATCCCAGCCCACAGCCCGGTGATCAGGAACTGAACCCTTTTGGGGGTTGCCAGTGCCAGCTTGAAGACTGCCAGGGGGCTGTTGGGAAAACCGCCCCTGACTTTTTTCGCTATTCTTTTCTCCCTTGCCCTTTTTAACCCCCATTTTACCACAGTTTTTCACTTGTATACTGGGTACTTTTTTTAATTTTACATTCCAAAATTTTGGAAGTACACTTTATTTTGTGATGAACCCAACCTGTTATGGCGGCCCCTTTCTTCCTCAGGGGCCCACTGCCCGCCCCCACCTTGCTTTTTTATATTTTTTTTTATATGTTTTATATTTTTTTATTATTTTTTTTTTTATCAAAACCCCGGGCCCATTCCCACCCAAAGGGAGGGTGGGGCCCCAAAAAGAAAAAAATTTTAAACCAAACATTAAAATCCATTTACTGTCTTGCCCGAAGGGGGAATTTTCACTACGTTTTTTTAAAAGGCCCAAAAATTAACACCCCCCCCTTCAGAGTGCAGGCACTGTACTTCCCATCTCCAGGACCAAGTCCCGGGCCCGCCGGTTTCCCTGAATTCCCCTTCCCTAAATGTTTTTTCTTTTTCTCACACTCCAAAAGCACGCAAGTATTAAAAAAAACCCTTTTTTCTCCATTCACTCCATAAAAAAACGCCACAATGCCCGCTGGAAAATCCAAGCCCCTCGGCCCCAAAACCTCCCTTTAAACCCCCCCCCTTTCCCAACCCCCTTCCCGGCCGACCCCTACCCCCCCTTCCTTCCCACTCAGACTGAAAACACTCTTGAAATCATTTTGTTTCGCTCCCCTTTCTCTACAAAGTCCGAACCACCCAACAACCCTTCCTCAGCCCTTGGACAACAGTTTTGGTAATCCCGCACCTCCTCCTAACTTCCAAACTACGAATTCTCTGCATTTTATTCACACCACACATTGCCCTCAGCATGACATCTCCCCTGGGCCCCCGCCCTTTTCCTCGCTGCAAATTCACCCCACGGTTCACAAACCCTTTTAAGAAAACGTTGGTAAAACTAAACTCTCAAAAATTCCCCCCTTTGCCTCCCAAGGCCCAAAATTCTTTTTCCCACGATCCTAGTGCAAACCCCTCACTCTTTTTTCCCCCATCAATTCTATGATTCCCTCATCTTTCATAGAAACCCCCGTTTTACACGCCACTCCCAAAAAATCTGAATAAAGTTCACCTCCCCATACTCCTCCCTCCCCTCGATATTCAATCTTTAAACACCTAATCTTTTTTTTATCCTCAAACCTTTCTCTTTCCCGTTTTTACCTTTAATTTTCTTCTTTTTCACACCCTAAACCAAATTTATCCACCCCAAACTCTGAACTTCTCTTCAGAAACTCCCCAAAAGCACGGGTCATCAGCAAAGGCAGCTGTTTTACAACTCCCACTTTTTTGTGGAACTTTATCTTTTTAAATCCACGCCTCTTTCCCAAAACCCTGCAAATTTTCTTTCCCTTTCAACCCATCTATTTAAAAATATTAAACAACCACGGTGACATCACACTCCTTGTTAAGGCCTACTTTTTTTGGGGGAAAAAATTTTTTCCCCCTTTCCACATACTCTAACTTGAGCCTCACTATCCTCGTAAAAAAATCTTCAAATGCTTTCAGTAACCTACCTCCTTAAAACCTACACTTGCCCAAAATTGCCAAAATTGCCCCCCCCATCCAAACCCTTTTTAAAAACGCCCTTTTCCCAAAACCATAAATGCCACAAAGACCTCTTTAGCCTTATTTTAAATACTGTTTCCCTTTTAAAGTTCACTGTAAAAAAACCTGGTCCCACACACCCCTACCTTTCCTAAAGCCTCCTTGTTTTATCCGCTTCCCATTCTCCGTTTTTACTCTTTAAATTTTTTCAATTATAACTCAAACCCTTTCACTTTTCCCCGGTACACCCCAACAACTTATCCCCCCATAATTTTTGCCAAACTCTTTTTTCCCCTTTTGGGCCCTTTTTACAAAAGGGAAAAAAAGCATGCTCTCTGCCAAACCCAGGTTCCTTACCCCCTTCCTACATTAAATTTAAAAAATTGCACCCCAAACCCCTCCAAAAAAATATTTCCCCCCCTGCTTTTTTTTTAAAATTTTTATCTTTTTCCATCAAACCCGGGTGCCTTACCCCCCCTTTATTTTACCCACGCCTCAAGAAAATTCCCCCCCCACTCACAACTGGCTCTTCCTTTAATCCTAAAAGATGTTATTCCCCCCTTGCCCTATAAAACGAAATCCAGCCTTCCCCATCTTCTTTAACATTTAACCCAAATTTTTCAAAAAATTTTTCCATCTTCCCAATAACCCCTAACTCTCCATTTAAAAACTCTCCCCCTCCTATTTTTAACTGACAAAAACCATTTGGTTTTCTAGGCTTTCTTAACTTGTTAATTCCCCACTCCCAAAAATTTTTCTTATTTTAAAAAAATTTTTGATAACATCTCACCCACTTTTCTCATTTGCTCTCTTTTTACTTGCTTCCCCCCCCTCTTAACTTCCTCTTTTTTTCCCTATACTCTTTCCCCCCTTGCCCTCACTTCTACTTTGAAAAAATTCTCATATGCTAAATTTTTCCCCCCTTTCTACTCCCTTTTCATCTCAAATTTCCCCCAATCGTCCCTTTCCCTCCGGGACCCCCCTTTTTCCCGTAACCACAAAACCTTTTGCCCAACACTTAACCTACATTTTTAAACCTAACCCTTTCCTCTTCGACCCCCTTGCCCGCTCTCATTAGCCCTCTACCTCCAATACTGTTTAATCTTTCCCTAACTGCCCTTTCCCCTTTTAGTTTATAAAAACCTTTTCCCCCTCTCTTCCCTGAGGGTTCTATTTTCCTTGTATCCCCTCTACCCCCTTTTCTCTCGTGTACTTAAAAACTAAAAGTGATTTTGATATATCTGTGGCCCCTTATAAAAAATGGGACATCCTGAAAGTCTACTCAAAAGTCTTTTATTCCAAACATAATCCAACAAACTACTGTTTATTTCGCCCCACTCCATACGTGTTTTATTATTTACCTCTTTTTCCCTTTAAAAAATTTTTATTACCTATAACTAAACCCCTTTTATACAAAGTTTTAATTTAAAAGGGGTCCCCTTTTCATTTAAAACCTGGGACCCCAACTTACCTACCACAACCCTCTCTTTAAAAATTTCTCCTACTTTAGCCCTTTTAAGTCCCCCAAACCCCAATTACTCTTCAAATTGGGGTTTAAAGGGTCCTTACATTCACCCTTTAAAATCTCCAAAATCTCTCTTTTCTCCTCTGCATTCCCCTCCCTTTTCCAGGTGCAAAAACACGCTTATTATGGGCCCAATTCTCGCATCCCCAAACCCTTTTCTTTAATCCACATAATTCTTGGGAAATTTTAAAATTCATATTTCTTTTTCCCCCTTCCATAATGATCATTTTAACATTACTGCTACCCCTTTTCCTTTTCTTAACCCCTCTCAAACTTTCCCGATTTAATCCCATTTATTTTTTCCCCCCACTGAAACTCTTTCCCACCCCCTTTAGCTTTGGGTTTTTCTTAGGGCCAGGCATCCCAATTTTTTTTTCATTCATTAAAACACAATCATTTTGTTTTTTGTCATTCCCCCACTACATCCACGGGACATTTAAACAAACCCCGGTTTTTTAAAGTTTTTCCTTCTCTTTTTTTTAGTAATTTTATACAGGGGAAAGGGGGTTTCTAGCCCCTTGCCCCGGGATTTTGTTTGCCTCATAAAGACACGCATGGCTTACGGGGGAAAGATTCCCTTTTCCCCCTTCCCCATGGGCAATAGAAAAAAATAAAAAAAAACAAGAGCTTTTTTAGAAAAAGGAGGGAAAAAACCCAAAATGTATGTTTTTATATTTTGCAAGTGCGTGTCTGTGAAGTGTGACCAAAGTGTAAGTAGGGTAAAGATATCCCTGTTATCTTAGGGGTTTTATGAGACAGAAAAAAAAAACCCCCAATTTCCCACCTTTATGCAAAAGTTTTCAGGTTTTTGTTTTTTCAGTCATCTGGCAGGACGGTTTTTACTTCCCTGGGTGGGTTTCTGTTTTACCCAACCCCACTACCTTTAAAAGGGTTTTTATATATATATTTTTTTATAATTATATATATATTAAAATTAATTTATATATATTTATATTTGATATTTTATATATAAAATAAAATATATTAAAAATTTATATATATTTATAAATATAATATATATATATATTTATATTTAATATTTTATATAATTTTTTATAAAATATATATATAATATATTAAAATAATATTATATAAAATATTAAATTTATATATATAAAATATATATATAAAATACATATAAACCCCTTTTGGGTAGCTTGTTTCACGCTTGGGGCTACATCACAGTTGGGCGTTAGCCCCCCCCCCTTAATTCTATTTTTTCTTTTCTCTTTGTCAATCCTTTGTACTTTGTATATTTGTAAAAGGGTGGCAACAAGTGCCAACTAGGCCTCAACGAACTGGCACTTTGAAATTTTGTTGTATAATTTCAGGCTTTCTCTCACCTTTACTTTAATTATTTTTGCTAATACTTTGGTTATCACTTGTAGGGTTGTTCACTGACGTTGTCACTAACACTGGTTGCTTCTAGCTGCTAAAACACGCCCTAAAAGCACTAAGATTCTCGGAACCTGGCGCTTGTGATCCACTACACTACATGTGTGGTGTGTGTGTGTGTGTGTGTGTGTGTGTGTGTGTGTGTGTGTGTGTGTGTGTGTGTGTGTTTGTTTGTGTGTGGTGTGTGTGTGTGTGTGTGTACTCACCTAGTTGTACTCACCTAGTTGAGGTTGCAGGGGTCGAGTCCAAGCTCCTGGCCCCGCCTCTTCACTGGTCGCTACTAGGTCACTCTCCCTGAACCATGAGCTTTATCGTACCTCTGCATAAAGCTATGTATGGATCCTGCCTCCACTACATCGCTTCCCAAACTATTCCACTTCCTGACTACTCTGTGGCTGAAGAAATACTTCCTAACATCCCTTTGATTCATCTGTGTCTTCAGCTTCCAACTGTGTCCCCGTGTTGCTGTGTCCAGTCTCTGGAACATCCTGTCTTTGTCAACCTTGTCAATTCCTCTCAGTATTTTGTAAGTCGTTATCATGTCCCCCCTATCTCTCCTGTCCTCCAGTGTCGTCAGGTTGATTTCCCTTAACCTCTCCTCATACGACATATCTCTTAACTCTGGGACCAGTCTTGTTGCAAACCTTTGCACTTTCTCTAGTTTCTTTACATGCTTGGCTAGGTATGGGTTCCAAACTGGTGCCGCATAATCCAATATGGGCCTAACGTACACGGTGTACAGGGTCCTGAACGATTCCTTATTAAGATGTCGGAATGCTGTTCTGAGGTTTGCCAGGCGCCCATATGCTGCAGCAGTTATTTGGTTGATGTGCGCTTCAGGAGATATGCCTGGTGTTATACTCACCCTAAGATCTTTTTCCTTGAGTGATGTTTGTAGTCTCTGGCCCCTAGACTGTACTCCGTCTGCAGTCTTCTTTGCCCTTCCCCAATCCTCATGACTTTGCACTTGGTGGGATTGAACTCCAGGAGCCAGTTGCTGGACCAGGTCTGCAGCCTATCCAGATCCCTTTGTAGTTCTGCCTGGTCTTCGATCGACTGAACTCTTCTCATCAACTTCACGTCATCTGCAAACAGGGACACCTCGGAGTTTATTCCTTCCTTCATGTCGTTCACAAATACCAGAAACAGCACTGGTCCTAGGACTGACCCCTGTGGGACCCCGCTGGTCACAGGTGCCCACTCTGACACCTCGCCACGTACCATTACTCGCTGCTGTCTTCCTGACAAGTATTCCCTGATCCATTGCAGTGCCTTCCCTGTTATCCCTGCTTGGTCCTCCAGTTTTTGCACTAATCTCTTGTGTGTGTGTGTGTGTGTGTGTGTGTGTGTGTGTGTGTGTGTGTGTGTGTGTGTTACGCGCATGTGTGTGTGTGTGTGTGTGTGTGTGTGTGTGTGTGTGTGTGTGTGTGTGTGTGTGTGTGTGTGTGTGCTTGTGTGTGTGTGTTTGTACACTCGTGGGATGTGTCTGTGTGTGTGTGTGAGGGAAAAGTTCAACAGATAGGAGTAGCGAGCAAATATATGGTTATGATAGTTTGATTGCTAATCTGCTTGTTAAGGTAGGGTCTGTGTCTAGCTCCGGCTATCCCCCCTTTTTCTCCACCCAGAAAGGTGATGTTTGGGGCTCCAAACAAATGGATAATCACTTGACTCAGCTCCCAGCACAACTGTAAGTAAAAGCCTCTGCTCCTATTTTAATGGATATATAGGTTAAAAGCTTCACTTTTAACCTATTTTGAAACTTAGTAGGGCTCTGGTGGCCTGGAGTAGGTCTCTGGTGGCCTGGTGGTTAACGCTCTCGCTTCACACGGTGAGGGCCTGGGTTCGATTCCCAGCCAGAGTAGAAACATTGGACGTGTTTCTTTCCACCTGTTGTCTATGTTCCCCATCAGTAAAATGGGTACCTGGGTGTTAGTCGACTGGTGTGGGTCGCATCCTCGGACACTGACCTAAGGAGGCCTGGTCACAGACCGGGCCGCGGGGGCGTTGACCCCCGGAACTCTCTCCAGATAAACTCCAGATACTAACTTGATTTTCATGTTTTGCTTTTAAATCCTCACCATTCTTTTAAGTACCTTACACTTATCATGGAGAGTGATTTATCGAGCAGTGGTTAACTTTTGTCTCTTTCTAGCTTGAAATGTCAGCTTTGGTCATCTGGCAACTACAAAAACAGTGCTGAAGGAGACCAACAAGAACACAGAGGGGACAAAATAATAATGAAGGACAAAGAAGCCTCTATCACGAGCCTTTTCCATCCTATGGAGAGGGAGCATGGACACGGGGTCGTCCCACAGTTACTAAAAACAACAGACATAGCCCACTCCACAAAGGGGGCAGTAAAGCAACAGCAAAGAACTACAGACCGATAGCACTAACGTCCCATATCATAAAAATCTTTGAAAGGGTCCTAAGAAGCAAGATCACCACCCATCTAGAAACCCATCAGTTACACAACCCAGGGCAACATGGGTTTTAGAACAGTCGCTCCTGTCTGTCTCAACTATTGGATCACTACGACAAGGTCCCTAGATGCACTAGAAGACAAAAAGAATGCAGATGTAATATATACGACTTTGCAAAAGCCTTCGACAAGTGTGACCTTGGCGTAATAGCGCACAAAATGCGTGCTAAAGGAATAACAGGAAAAGTCGGTCAATGGATCTGTAATTTCCTCACTAACAGAACACAGAGAGTAGTCGTCAACAGAGTAAAGTCCGAGGCAGCTACGGTGAAAAGCTCTGTTCCACAAGGCACAGTACTCGCTCCCCCACCTTGTTCCTCATCCTCATATCCGACATAGACAAGGATGTCAGCCACAGCACCGTGTCTTCCTTTGCAGATGACACCCGAATCTGCATGACAGTGTTCTTCCATTGCAGACACTGCAAGGCTCCAGCGGTCACTAACCAAATCTTTCAGTGGGCTGCAGAAAACAATATGAAGTTCAACGATGAGAAATTTCAATTACTCAGATATGGTAAACATGAGGAAATTAAATCTTCATCAGAGTACAAAACAAATTCTGGCCACAAAATAGAGCGAAACACCAACGTCAAAGACCTGGAAGTGATCAATGTAGGAGGATCTCACCTCAAGGACCATAACATTGTATCAATCGCATCTGCTAGAAAATGACAGGATGGATAATGAGAACCTTCAAACTAGGGAGGCCAAGCCCATGATGACACTCTTCTGGTCACTTGTTCTATCTAGGCTGAATATTGCTGCACACTTACAGCACCTTTCAAGGCAGGTGAAATTGCTGACCTAGAAAATGTACAGAGAACCTTACACGGGCCCACATAACTGAGATAAAACACCTCAATTACTGGGAGCGCTTGAGGTTCCTAAACCTGTATTCCCTGGAACGCAGGCGGGAGAGATACATGATTATATACACCTGGAAAATCCTAGAGGGACTAGTACCGAACTTGCACACGAAAATCACTCACTACGAAAGCAAAAGACTTGGCAGACGATGCAACATCCCCCCAATGAAAAGCAGGGGTGTCACTAGCACGTTAAGAAAACTATACAATAAGTGTCAGGGGCCCCGAGACTGTTCAACTGCCTCCCAGCATACATAAGGGGGATTACCAACTGACCCCTGGCAGTCTTCAAGCTGGCACTGGACAAGCACCTAAAGTCGGTTCCTGCCAGCCAGGCTGTGGCTCGTACGTTGGTTTGCGTGCAGCCAGCATAACAGCCTGGTTGATCAGGTTCTGATCCACCAGAAGGCCTGGTCACAGCCCGGGGCCGCGGGGGGCGTTTGACCCCCAAACTCTCCTCCAGGTAAACTCCAGGTAAATACCCAAGGCTGAAGAAAGAAAAAACCCAAATGAGAGAGAGGAAAGGAAGGGGATGAGGGGGGAAAGTTGTGTATAAGGGAGGAATTCGCCAAACGGCGACTGTGAAAGTTAGACTTAGGGCAGACAGTTTTTTGCAGAAGACTAGTCTAAGATGACTGTGATCTCTGTATGACAGAAAAGAGCATTGAAGGTGTCGCAAACCTAACACTACTTTTGTGCTCTCTAAGACTGTCAGAAAGAGATCGGCCAGTTTCTTCAAAGTACTGAAGAGAAGAGGGAAAAAGAAATAGAGTAGACACCTCTATAGTTTGCTCCTGGTGTCTATTCTATTTCTTTTTCCTCTGTCCTCTTCAGTACTTTGGAGAAATTGGTCAATCTCTGGTCTTATACCCCTTAAAGAATTTTCTATCATTTCACGTACACTTTTAAATTACACCAAGTGGTTGGGCCACTTTCCTTTTATATCCACCTCTCTCCCCCTCCCCCCTTTTCCAAAAATTTCTATCCTTACCCATCCTTCTTTTCCCTTTCCCATCTCACCAAAGCTCTGGTCTGGACAAGAAACAAGAAACAAGGTCAATCTCTTTTTGACAGACTTAGAGGGCACAAAAGTAGCGTTAGGTTGTCGACACCTTCAATGCTCTTTTCTGTCATGTCAGAGGTCACAGTCATCCTATTGACTGATCTTCTACTAAAACTGTCTACCCCATTTCTAATTTTCACAGTTGCTGTATGGTTGAATCCTCCCTTATACACAACTTCCTTGTATAATCTTAGTCCTGTTTTTGTCTCGGTAGATGCCTTCCTTTCCTTTCATCGAAAATTCTCCCCACTTCAAAAACCCCCGTACTTAACCTGATTTTTTTTTTCCTTCTCCCTCTTCCTCTTCCTTTTCCCTTTGGGTTTTTTTTCTTCGCCAGGGGATTTGACCAACACCAAAACTACTCACTACCCCCCTCATTTACACTTCCTTCTTGTTCCCGCCCTGTTTTCCCGGCCTATTATACCCCCTTCTTCCCCTTTTGTTAGTGTGATTTTGTAAATGTCCAGTCGGACCCAAAAGTCGTCGTAAGCTCCTCTCTTATATGGCGGGTTTTTTTTGGGAACATCCTTCCACTTTGGAAAGGATTTATCACGTTGACCCATCTAAACCTCCCCTAATCCGACACCCCAAATTAAAACCTATTGGGGGAAAATAACTGCTTTATTTCACAGCAAACCCAAACCTGGCGTTAGCGCACAAATCGTGCTAAAGGAAAACAAAAAGTGGTCGATGGATTTATTTCCTCATAACAGAACACAGGAGTAGTCGTCACAGAGTAAAGTCCGGGGCGCTCGGTAAAAAGCTCTTTTCCCACAAGGCACAGTACTACCGGGAGTTTACCTGGGGAGTTTCGGGGGTAAACCCCCCCGGGGCCCCCGGTCTTGACCAGGCCTCCTGGGGGGATCAGCGCCTGATAAACCAGGCTGTTGGCTGGCTGCACGCAAAAAAAGTACGACCCACCCCGGGCGATCAGAACTGACTTTAGGTGCTTTCCAGTGCCATTTTGAAGACTGCCAGGGGTCTTTGGGAAAATCCCCCCTTATGTGTGCTGGAGGCGTTGAACAGTTCGGGCCCCTGACACTTTTGTAGGGTCTCTTAACGTGCTAGGAACCCCTGCTTTTCTTGGGGGGGGGGGTGCATCGTTGCCAAGTCTTTTGCTTTCGTTGAGTGTTTTTTCGTGTGCAAGTTCTTTACTAGCCCCTTGGGATTTTCCGGGTGTAAAAATAGTATCTCTCCCCCTGCGTTCCGGGGAAATCGGTTTAGAAACCTCAAGCCTCCCAAAAAATTGAGGGTTTTTTCTCCTTTTATGCGCGCCGTGAAAGTTCTCTGTACTTTTTCTGGTGGGCAATTTCACCTGCCTTGAAAGGTGCGTTTGGGGCGCAATATTCCAGCCCCAGATAGAAAAAGTGACCCGAAGAGTGTCATCATGGGGTTGGCCTCCCTAGTTTTGAAGGTTTTCCATTATCCATCCTGTCATTTTTTCTAGAGATGCGATTTTATACAATGTTTTGGTCCTTGAAGGGAATCCTCCGACATAATCACTCCAGGTCTTTGACGTTGGTTTTTTGCCTATTTTTTTGGCCCGAATTTTTTTTGTATTGATGAAGATTTAATTTCCCATGTTTCCATATCTGGTAATTGAATTTTCATCGTTGAACTTCATAGTTTTCTCCGCCCACTGAAAGATTTGGTTGATGTCCGCCCGGAGCCTTGCAGTGTCGCAATGGGAAAACCTGTCATGCAGATTCGGGTGTCATCTGAAAGGAAGACCGGTGCTGGGCTGACATCCTTTTCTATTCGGATATAGGATGAGGAACAAGATGGGACTATTATGTGCCTTTTGGAACAGAGCTTTCACCTAGCTGCCTCGGACTTTACTTGTTTTACGATACTCTCTGTTTCTTTTAGTTCTAATCCTCATATCCGACATAGACAGGATTCAGCCACGCCCCGTGTCTTCCCTTTGCAGATGCCCAAACCCGAATCTGCATACAGTGTTTTCCATTGCAGACACGCAAGGCCCGGGCGGCATCAACCAAATCTTTCAGGGGGCGGGGAAAAACAATATGAATTTCAAACGAAAAAAAATTTAAATTTTTCTCAATATGGTAAACTGGGGAAAATTTAAATCTTCATAGAGTACAAAAAAATTCTGGCCCAAAAAAATAGAGCAAAAACACCAATTCAAAACGGGAGTGTTTTGCGGGGACTCACCTTCAAGGCCATAACATTGTATCAATCCATTGCTAGAAAAAGACGGGAGGTAAGAAAACCCTTCAAAACTAGGGAGGCCAACCCAAAAGAACCTTCAGGTCACTTGTTCTTTCTAGGGGGAATTTGCTGCACTCAACAGCCCTTTCAAGGAGGTGAATTGCCGACAAGAAAATGTACAGAGAACTTTACGGCGCACATAACTGGAAAAAACACCTCATTACGGGGACGCTGGGGTTTCTAAACCGTATTCCCCTGGAAGCAGGGGGGAGATACAGATTATATACACCGGGAAAATCCTAGAGGGACAGTCCCGAACTTGCACCGAAAATCACTCACTACAAAAGCAAAAGCTTGGCAGACGATCCCCATCCCCCAAAAAAGCAGGGGTGTCACTACACTTTAAAAAGGACCATACAAAAAGGGTTCAGGGGCCCGAAACTGTTCAACTGCCCCCAGCGACATAAGGGGTTTCCCAACGACCCGGGGCAGTTTTTTTCAAGCGGGCACGGGCAAGCCCCAAAAGGCAGTTCCGATCACCCGGGGCTGTGGTCGTACTTGGTTTGCGTGCAGCCAGCGCAACACCTGGTTGATCGGGGGGTTTAAACCACCGGGAGGCCGGGTCACAGCCCGGGCCGCGGGGGCGTTGACCCCCAAAACTCTCTCCAGGAAAAACTCCAAAAACTACTCCCACTACCAAACAATGCTAAAATCTTCAGTGCTTAACTACAACATCAGGTCCTTAAAAAAAACACTCGACGCCCCTGGCACCCTTTAAATCACAAAAGACACCCTTCTCCGCATTTTTCTTACAGGACCTGGCTTAAGCGGGACACAATAGTTTCTACCCTTTACCTGATACCAGCAATCCACAACTCAGACCATACCAAAATGGGGGTGGGGATTGCAATCTATTACTAACCAATTACTGGGGTTAGCACCCTTGCTTTAGTGTGAAAATTTGGGGAATACATTTTTGCTAATTTTTTTGTAAAAAACCTTTAAAACGCTTATAACAATCGGTGCCATTTTTTGGGTACCCCAACAAACATCCCAAATTTCAGTGAGAAATTTAAAAGGGACAATAAACAGACAAATGAATAAGCACCACCCCCTCAAGCGGGTACTTTAACACAACCTTGACCTACTAATGATCACCGTAATGTTTTCAACAAAATGAAAAACATTTCATACCAAAAATAACTAAACCAAACCCGGCTCACTGAGACAAGGTAACCATCTAGACCACATATAGACCAATTACTAGCCCCCTTTAAAACAGGGATAATCACAGAAAGCATACAGACCATACCCTACCTCCAAAAGACAAACATATAAACCAAACCCCTGGGAAACAAAAAAGTTTCATTTAGACCCATGACGAGGCCTCAATAAGGAAGTTCACAACGACCTAGGCTGTTGACTGGCCTACAGAATTCCCAAGGGCCCAAAGGTATTGATGACGGACAACATTTTTTTAACAAATTATTTGACTATACAACAAACATTGTCCTATAAAAATAAAAAATCACAAACAAACGGGTTGGTTTTTCCCTGGCTAACAAGACCATTCTGAAATCCATTTATAAGAAACCCCAAAATAAAATAAAAATAGACTTTGGTTAATACACAAAGATATTCTTAAACATATTCATCAGTTCTCACCAAAGTATAAAGAAAGCCAAACAAATTTTACTACTCCAGTAGATTCACTGACCTAGAGGGGTATAAAAAAGACTGGAAAACATTCCTCAGATTCTGGACCCACAAACTGAAAAAAAAAAAAGAATATTGCCCTAACTTAACCTAATGAAACCACCTGCATCCCACTGACACAGCTAACAAGATAAACGACTTCTTCTCAACCATAGGATCTAATCTCGCCAATAAAATCCCACGTACCAATGCCCATGCCGGGGACTACCTAGATGGGAATTTCCCAAATTCCTTCTATCTTGCACCAACTGAGTCCATGGAAGTCACCGAGATTATAAAGTCACTTAAAAATAGCTCAGGGGATCTGTCTCATGTCCCACCGTTATTGTACAAGCGAGCTGCCCATGTCCTTTCGCATGATATTTCATTACTTTTTAACAAGTCACTAGAAACTAGCACCTTCCCGAAACTACTCAAGACAGCAAGGGTTACACCAATACATAAAGGTGCTGACTCTACAGATTTAAACAACTATAGGCCAATATCAAACTTACCATTGCTATCCAAAATCTTTGAGAAACTCGTGCACAGGAGACTATATTCATTTATAACGGCACAAAACATACTCAACCCCTGCCAATCTGGATTCAGGAAAAATAAAAGCACTAATGATGCAATCATAAAAATGCTAGATCTGCTTTACAGAGCATTGGAAAATAAGGAATATCCACTAGGAATTTTTATTGGCCTAAGAAAAGCTTTTGACACAGTAGACCACGGCATCCTACTCCACAAACTTGACCATTACGGTATAAGAGGCCATGTGCTTGCATATTTCAAATCTTACCTTACTAATAGGTATCAGTATGTCACCATTAAAGACACAGCATCAACAACACGGCCACTTGATACTGGAGTTCCCCAGGGAAGTGTCCTTGGTCCCCTGCTCTTCCTCATATACATCAATGATCTTCCAAACGTATCCCAACACCTGAACCCCATTCTCTTTGCTGACAACACGACTTATGTCATCTCTCAACCTAATCTTACCACCCTCAACGCCATTGTTAACGAGGAGCTGATCAAAATATCGACTTGGATGACAGCCAATAAACTTACGCTTAACACTGACAAAACCTACTATATTATGTTTGGTGACAGCTGTGTCAGCATGCCCGTGTCAGCGTGCCTCGTTGTGCTCCGGGTTTTCTCGTGTTTTCACGGTCGCTCTTACGTGCTAGAACTTTATTTTGTGCCATCAATCCTATACGATACATCCCTCTAGCGCTTGGAACCAATCTTGGGCAGAAAACATTATATACTGAGTAAAAAAAGGAGAATTAGTGTGCACTACCTAGCAGAGTTTACTGCCAGAGGGGAATCATAGACCTAGTGTGCCGTGTGCAAAATAATAATAATAGAACTTTTCTTTGTCAGAGGAAAGAAAGTCTCCCTGATAACATTGTGTATACATAGTGTATAGTGTATACTACAGTGGCTCCCTAGTATACATAGTGTATAGTGTATACTACAGTGGCACCCTAATATACATAGTGTTAAAGTGTATACTACAGTGGCTCCCTAGTATATAGATAATAAATACTAAAGTGTCATTTAAAACAGGTGAATTTGTAAATGAAGTGATAAGCCTAAAGAGGTAGGTGCCAGAAGTCGCCAGAAACTTACCACAGGTCAGCTGTTTTAATAATCTTCCTGGCCTCCTAGTGTACCTCACATATAATCTTCCTGCCCTGCTAGTGTACCTCTCATATAATCTTCCTTGCCTGCTAGTGTACCTCACACATAATCTTCCTGAATAACAAAAAAGGCACAATACCGTGACTGGAACGATACACAAATAACCCGCACATAAAAGAGAGAAGCTTACGACGACGTTTCGGTCCGACTTGGACCATTGACAAAGTCACACTAACCAGAGGTGGAGCAGGATGGCTATGTATAGGCAGGAAGAGGTGGTGGTGGTAGTAGTAGTAGTAGTACAAGAGTTGTATATAATACCGACAAGATGAAATTAAGACACATGCACAACACCCGGGCATCCCCATCATAGACGTTTCGCCATCCAGCCAGCCACTGGATGGCGAAACGTCCACAACAAAGACAACCAGACGCCGCACATGTGTCTTAATTTCATCAGTAGTTGTAGTAGTAGTAGAAGAAGAAGAGGTAGTAGTAGTGGTAGTGGTAGAAGTGGGAAATAAAAAGGACGAGCCAGTCAAAAACAAAGGAAGGGGAGCACTGCAAGAGAGCTAGATGCCCACAGAGGGAGAGCAAGCGCACAGAGATGCGTGAAAGGGAAGTGGTGAAATGAAGAAGGAACAGAAACACGAGACAGGAGAGAGAAAGACAACCCAGGTTGAAGATGCCTTCTTTACTTTCCGTCAACGTGAACGTGCTCTCTTTGCGGCTCTACCACAGGATCTCTGTAACCTTCTCTCTACCATTGCCTTTGACACTGCTCGCCTGAATGCACAAATTCATTCTTCCAAACTACAGAATAAACTTCAACGTCTCATCTCAGCTAGCCCTTGGTCTAAATTCTCCCTCACTGACTGTGTTACTAATCTGTCTTCTGTCTCACTCTCTCAGTATGAGCTTGAACTTCTTGGTTTTGGCCTTTCCTTTGCCACTTCGCCTACTCCTCACGCTGGTATTTCCCTGATTAGCTCTTTTGATTCCTTTCGTCAATCTCGCTTCCGTAATCTTCCTGACTTGTCCACTTTTCGTAGTGCTCTCCTTCCTGCCCTTGTTAGTCTGTTTTCTAAGAATCACCACCTTCCACGCCGTTACCAACTTGCCCTTTCTTCTCTTAAATCCAACACTAACATTGTCATACTATCTTCTGACAAAGGTAATTCGGTAGTTATCCTTGATCGCGAGGATTACCTCCGTAAAGCTGATGTCTTGCTCTCTGACTCACGCACCTACACTCCTCTCGTTTCCAACCCTCTTGATCGCATCAAGAGAACTTTCCACAAAAAACTAAGGACTCTCTCCGACCTCTGTCCTCCTGACTTTGACCTTGTTCAAACGGTTTCGTGTCATCTGTCCCTCTCTTCCCTATTTCTATGGCCTTCCCAAACTCATAAACCTGATATTCCTCTTCGTCCTATCATATCCTCTAGAGGTTCTGTCTCTTATTCTCTTGCTTCTTGGCTGGCCAAAACCCTCACTCTCTTTCTTGGTACTTTTTCTCTTGCCCACCCCGTCACTCTCAAGACTTCATTAAAACGGGTTCGCTCTCTCCCAACCTGTAAGATGCTTAGTCTTGACGTTGAGTCCCTCTTCACCAATGTCCTCTTGATGATGTCCTTGATTTCCTTAGAGAGAAGGCCCATGAAGGGTTTCTTCATCTCCCTATCCCCACTGATGTCTTTCTTGATCTGATCCGCCTCTGTGGGGGACTCTAACTCCTTTTCCTTCCAAGGGAAAATTTATTATCTCAAACCTTCGGTGTCGCTATGGGCTCTCTCTCTCTCCTGTCCTTGCTAATCTTTACATGGAATACTTCGAGGACTGTTCTTCCTACCCTCGATGTGCAACCTTCACTCTGGCCCCGGGCTATGTGGATGGCATCTTTGCTCTGTGGCCTCATGACTCCAGTCTCTTCCAACCTTTTCTTGAAGCTCTTAATAATCTTGCCCCTTCCATTAAGTTTAAAGCTGAATGGGAATCAAATTTCCCTTGCTTCCTTTCCTTGATGTCCAGGGTCCACCGCTCAGATACAGGTTTTTCCTTTTCCGTTTACCGTAAAACCTATGCACAGTGGCATGTAATTCACTACTTTTCCTATCATGCTTCCCCTGTCAAGAAAGTGTTCTTATCTCCCTCTTTCTTCCGTGCCCTCCGCTCTGTGATCCTCAGTTTTCCCTTTCCCGCAGAAATTTCCACTCTTCATAATTCGTTTCCCGTCTTGGCTTACCCTTCCCCTTTCATAGACTTGCCCTCTCACGTGCTAAACGCAATTTCTTCTCTCCCAAACTCTCCACTCATGAGAACTCTTCTATCCTCTGCCTTCCCTACATTCCGGTCTTTCTAATCTCACAATTCTCTCCGTCCCTAGACATCAAGCTTACCTTCCGCCAGACTAACACTCTTCGCACTAATCTCGTTCATACCTCTCCTCCCTCTACAGATGTTCCTGGTGTCTACTCTATTTCTTGCTCCTCCCGTCCTCTTCAATACTTCGGAGAAACTGGTCGATCTCTTTCTGACAGACTTAGGGGGCACAAAATAGTGTTAGGCTTGCCGACACTAACAATGCTCTTTTCTGTCACGTCAGAGATCATAGCCATCCTATTGACTGGTCTTCTGCTAAAACTGTCTTCCCTACTTCCAACTCGAACAGTCGCCGTCTAGTTGAATCCTCTCTAATAAATAACTTTCCTTGTATGAACCTTAGCCCTGGCTTCATCTCTGTAGATGCCTTCCTCTCCCACTACATTGTAAAATGCTCCAATCTTCAGAACACCCGTGACTTACCCTGAATCCTCTTTTTTTTTCTTTTTTTCTTTTTTTTCGTTTTCTTCTTCTTCCTCTTCCCCTTTCCTCTTTCCTTTTCTCCTCTGGGTTGTCTTTCTCTTTCCTGTCTCGTGTTTCTGTTCCTTCTTCATTTATTTCCCCCACTTCCCTTTCACGCATCTCTGTGCGCTTGCTCTCCCTCTGTGGGCATCTTGCTCTCTTGCAGTGCTCCCCTTCCTTGTTTTTGACTGGCTCGTCCTTTTTATTTCCCACTTCTACCACTACCACTACTACTACCTCTTCTTCTTCTACTACTACTACAAACACTGATGAAATAAGACACATGTGCGGCGTCTGGTTGTCTTTGTTGTGGACGTTTCGCCATCCAGTGGCTGGCTGGATGGCGAAACGTCTATGATGGGGATGCCCGGGTGTTGTGCATGTGTCTTAATTCTATTGTCGGTTTTTATATACAACTCTTTTACTACTACTATACATACCACCAAACCACCTCTTCCTGCCTATACATGCCAGTCCTGCTCCTCCTCTGGTTAGTGTGACTTTGTCAATGGTCCAAGTCGGACCGAAACGTCGTCGTAAGCTTCTCTCTTTTATGTGCGGGTTATTTGTGTATAATCTTCCTTGCCTGCTAGTGTACCTCGCATATAATCTTCCTGGCCTGCTAGTGTACCTCGCATATAATCTTCCTGACCTGCTAGTGAACCTCACATATAATCTTCCTGGCCTGCTAGTGTACCTCACATATAATCTTCCTGGCCTGCTAGTGTACCTCACATATAATCTTCCTGGCCTGCTAGTGTACCTCGCATATAATCTTCCTGGCCTGCTAGTGTACCTCGCATTTAATCTTCCTGGCCTGCTAGTGTACCTCTCATATAATCTTCCTGGCCTGCTAGTGTACCTCACATATAATCTTCCTGGCCTACTAGTGTACCTCACATATAACCTTCCTGGCCTGCTAGTGTACCTCACATATAATCTTCCTGGCCTGCTAGTGTACCTCGCATATAATCTTCCTGTCCTGCTAGTGTACCTCGCATATAATCTAGTGATACCAGTGAATAGGAAATTAGTGTTTA
>NW_026507957.1:0-12679 GCF_026875155.1 Cherax quadricarinatus
TGGGGTGTGGGGTTTGGTGGGTGTGTTGTGTATGTGTGTGGTGTAACTCACCTATTTGTACTCCCCTATTTGTGGTTGCAGGGGTCGAGCCCTAGCTCCTGGCCCCCCCCGCCTCTTCAGGGGTGCTACTAGCCCCTCTCTCTCCCGCTCCATGAGCTTTATCAAACCTCGTCTTAAAACTGTGTATGGTTCTGCCTCCACTACGTCATTTTCTGGCTATTCCACTGCCTTACAACTCTATGACTGAAGAAATACTTCCTACTATCTCTCTGACTCATTTGTGTCTTCAACTTCCAATTGTGGCCTCTTGTTTCTGTGTCCCCTCCCTGGAACATCCTGTCCTTGTCCACCTTGTCTATTCCACGCAGTATTTTATATGTCGTTATCATGTCTCCCCTGACCCTCCTGTCCTCCAGTGTCGTCAGGCCGATTTCCCTTAATCTTTCTTCATAGGACATTCCCCTTAGCTCTGGAACTAACCTTGTTGCAAACCTTTGTACTTTCTCTAGTTTCTTGACGTGCTTTATCAAGTGCGGATTCCAAACAGGTGCTGCATACTCCAGTATGGGCCTGACATACACGGTGTACAGTGTCTTGAATGATTCCTTACTAAGGTGTCGGAATGTGTGTGTGTATGTGTGTGTGTACTCACCTAATTGTACTCACCTAATTGTGGTTGCAGGGGTCGAGACTCAGCTCCTGGCCCCGCCTCTTCACTGATCGCTACTGGATCCTCTCTCTCTCTGCTTCCTGAGCTTTGTCATACCTCTTCTTAAAACTATGTATGGTTCCTGCCTCCACTACTTCACTTGCTAGGCTATTCCACTTGCTGACAACTCTATGACTGAAGAAATACTTCCTAACGTCCCTGTGACTCGTCTGAGTCTTCAGCTTCCAGTTGTGACCCCTTGTCCCTGTGTCCCCTCTCTGGAACATCCTATCTCTGTCCACCTTGTCTATTCCCCGCAGTATCTTGTATGTCGTTATCATGTCTCCCCTGACCCTTCTGTCCTCCAGTGTCGTCAGTCCGATTTCCCTTAACCTTTCCTCGTACGACATTCCCTTGAGCTCTGGACTAGCCTTTGTGCTAAAACCTTTGTACTTTCTCTAACTTTCTTGGACGTGTTGACCAGGTGTGGGTTCCAGACTGGTGCTGCATACTCCAGTTATGGGGCCTAACATACCACAGTGTACAGTGTCTTGAACGATTCCTTATTTAGGTATCGGAACGATATTATCAGGTTTGCCAGGCCGCCCGTATGCTGCAGCGGTTATTTGGTTGATGTGTGCCTCCTGGTGATGTGCTCGGTGTTATGGTCACCCCCAAGGTCTTTTCTCCCTGAGTGAGTTCTGTAGTCTTTGTCCACCTACGCCTATACTCTGTCTGTGGTCTTCTTTGCCCCTCCCCAACCTTCATGACTTTGCATTTGGCTGGATTGAATTCGAAGAAGCCAGTTACTGGACCACATGTCCAGCCTCTCCCAGGTTCTCTTTGCAGTCCTGCTATCCTCGTCGACTTTAATTCTTCTCATCCAAACTTCAGTTCAGCTGCCGAAACAGGGACCTTCAGAGTCTATTCTTCCTTCATATCGTTCACATATATCAAAAATAGCACTGGTTCCTAAGAAAGAACTGGACCCTGTGGTACCCGCGTAACAGGGCCCAACTGTGATACCTATAAAGGGCTTGTTGGTAGCTGTAGAGCGGGTAGTTAAATGGATATAACGTCTTCGGAGGCTTCGTAGTTTATTGTTAAGTAGTGGTGGGTTACACAGGCTTGTGTGTTTGTGCCCATGGCCCGGCAGGGCCATGCCACGAGAGAGAGCTGGGAGTACTTGTGTCTGATGCAGGCCGCTGTGTGAGTGAGAGCGAAGGCAAGTCTGGGCATACTGAAGTGGGAAGGCCTATAGATGGCAGCACCTGAGGGGCGCGAAAATTGAACTAGCTGGCAGACAGCATGGGTGTCTGTGCAGACAGTACAGGTGTCAACATACGCTCGGCCACTATCGCGCGTCGATTCCCGACGCGACACTACTGGTAGTAAAGAAACTCGGTCTCTTACTCTCGTAGGAACTGGGCCTGAACACAAAATAAAAAAATATATATACATATGGACATGGAAAAAAAAAAAACTTCTACAGGGAGGGAAGAAAAAAAACACTGTGGGGTGTGCTCTAAAATCGTGGTCTTAGGCGTGAGCGTCGATGGGCATCACTGCAGCCTTCCTGCGTCTTGGACAGATACTGCACAGGGAGACATCGCTGTCACGGCTGAGCCTGTCTGACGTAACAGGGTACGGCTCCTCTGGGATCGGTTGTGACAGCAGGATGAAGCAGACATCGTAGGAGTCGCTGCAGGGTTTTCACTCAACCTGGGGCCACGACATGCTGGTGCCCTTGAGGTGTGAGGCGTGACAAAACTCGGCAAACTGGGCAGGACTTCTGGCAAGCGGATCAGGAGGACATTTCTCGACTGGTACTGTCGCTGGGCATATCACTGCCGGCGAGACGTGGAGGATGTTGTGGAGCGTGTTGTGGGCCCTGAGACCGACCTGGGCGAACATCTGGGAGTCGTAACATATAACCAGACTGCAGTGAGAGAGCTAGCAGGTCAAAGTGACATCTTCTTTGTGCAGGCTGCTCACTGAAGCTTGTTGACACGAGCTGAAACGCGCCATGCCGACAGGCCTGGCTTCGGTCAGGCTTGACGAGTATCATCTCTGACAGCTGGAGTTATAGCACGAGGTTAGTCTAAGCGTCCCCAGGACTTGTTACTACATATAACTGCACTTGAAGGTCTGGGAGGTGAAGTGAAACAATTCTCGATGGAAATGTAGGCAGGTACGATTCTGCAGAACAACACGAGCGACGAGCAATAATAGTTTCTGCTTTCAAGGGGGCTCATACGCTCAGGCGTGAGAAATCAGCAGTAAACCACCACTGGTCCCTCGTTTTGACTTAGTGGTACAACTCAAGGGTCTGACCACAGGTCCTCACTGGACACACGGAACTTTAAAAACCACACCGCTGTACATACGGTACAAACATGCTTAAACTAGCAAATGATGCTTTTCTGACGCATAAAATGACTAGGACATACTAAAATGTGAGAACACTGATCTGAGAGGAATTAATTTAACACACGACATATATTTTCTCTCAATCTTCTCGACATACTGAAATAATATACTAGAACACTGATGTGGACATTCATGTGATGTCAGGCGTGATGTCGCAACGGGGACGTCAATGCAGCAGTGGACGTTCAACAGACATCTCGAGGTTGACGTCAGGCTGACATCGTGAGGTGACGTCAGCAGACTTCGTGACGTCAGCGGACATCGTTGTGACGTTCAGCATCCTCGAGGTGACGTCAGGACAGACATCGTGAGGTGACGTCAGCAGACATCGTTGACGGTGACGTCAGCAGACATTCCGAGTGCAGGACATCGTGAGGTGACGTCAGCAGAACATCTCGAGGTACGTCAGCAGACTCGTGAGTGACGTCAGCAGACATCGTGACGTCATGAAGTCGGGCAAGCATCGTGGGTGGCGTCGATGTGATGCGAGGCACAGACCACGCATGAGGCCTGGACATTGGTAACTCACGTTGGCTTTGTAGCGTCTACATGACATCGGCCACCCCAACGTGGGGTGTCGATCCACGTGGTGTCGTGATCTACGTGGGATGCTGATCCACGCAGTTCGAGTGGCCTCGGGCAATCGGTATACACAGCACTGGCAAAGGAATATCACACGAAAAAACAGCAGAAAACACAAGCAGGAGGGAAGAGATGGCGTGGTGGTGTATGGTATGTGTGGTGGCGAGGAGCGTTGGGTTGAGTGTACGGCGAGGGGATCTGGCAACTTCCTCCTCTCAAACCCAAAACACGGCGAAACGGCACACTGGACGCGAGAATCACCCACAAAACTCACCTCTGGCTCGTGAAACAGCTGTGCTGAGCTGACAACAACAGCCAACATACAAGTGACGCTGAACACTTGACTTGAGTGAAACAGCGTGGGGTCACTGGGACGCCACTTAACAATTTCTCGTAGAATTTCGATAAATTTCGCTGGATCCTGCTTGTACTGTGTTCTGGATGCTCCAAACGTGCAGACACGACATCAGGATAACTCGTTGAGAGACGGATGCTTCTTATGTAGGGTGATGATGTGAAGGTGACTCATACCTTCTCCTTCCTCTCTCCAGGTAAAACACACGCTGCGACACGCTGTTACCAATATAAAGGGCTTTTTGGTAGCTGTTAGACGGGGGTAGGTAAATGATATACTTCTGCGGGAGGCTTCTTAGTTATTGTTAAGTAGTGGGTGGGTTACACAGGCTTGTGTGATTTGTGCCCATGGCCCGGGCAGGGCCATGCCACGAGAGGAGAGGGGTAACTTTTGTCTTGATGCCAGGCCGCTGTGTGGGGGGGAGAGAGGCGAGGCAAGTCTGGGCATACTGAAAGTGGGAAGGCTATTAGGGATGGCAAGCACCTGAGTGTGCGCGAATAAGAACTAAGAGGCAGACAGCTCATGGGCTGTCATGTGCAGGACAGTAAGGCTGTTTACATTACCTCTTCACGTACCATGACTCGTTGCTGCCTCCCTGTCAGGTAATCCCTTATCCATTGCAGTGCCCTTCCTTTTACGTGTGCCTGATCCTCCAGTCTTCTGACACTAATCTCGTGGGGAACTGTGTAAAGGCCTTCCTGCAGGTCTAGGTAACGCAATCTACCCAACCCTCTCTCTCGTGTCTTACTTCTGTTACCTTGTCATAAAACCTCCAGGAGGTTTGTTGATACATGATTTGCCTTACATGAACCATGCTGGTTTTCATTTATAATCTTGTTCCTTTCCAGGTGTTCGGACCACTTCTCTGATATTCTTCTCCTTGACTTGCAACACAATACATGTCAGAGACAAAGTGGCTGTAGGTTAGTGCCTAGTTCTGTTTCCTTTCTGTAAATTATGGGGGCTACATTAGCTGTCTTCCATTCTCAGGTGATCTGCCCAGTTTCAAGGGATGTGTTGGAGATTGGAGTCAGAGGCACAACAGCATCTCTGGCTCCTTCTCTAAGGACCCATGGGGAGTGTTGTCCGGTCCCATCGCCTTTGAGGTGTCAAGGTCACTAAAGAGCTTCGTCACCTTCCTCCTCAGTTGTTCGTTGTCATCCAACACTTGTGGTATATTCCCTCTCTGATGTCCTTCTGTGCTGTTCTTCCCAACCCAGCCACTTCCTGTCCTCTAACTGTTAAAAATTCCTTTAAATCTCCTGTTCAGCTCTCACATACCTCCTGATCATTTCTTGTGAGTTTCCACCTTCTGTCCTAATCTGATCTCCTTGGTCTTTGGACTGTTTGTCTTCCTCTGATGTGGCTAACAACAGTTTCGGGGTTCAGTCTCTTTGATTCTCGATTGCTATGTCATTTTCATACTGTCGCTGGGCCTCCCTCCCTTACTGTGCGTACTCATTCCTGGCTCTGCGACTGATCTCCCTATTTTCGGTGTGTGTTTCTCTGCCTTCTGTACTTTTTCCATTCTCTATTGCATTTTTGTTTTTTCCTCCTTACACCGTGGGGTAAACCAGGGCTTGTTCGGGTCTTCCCGTTGTTACGTTCCCTTGGGAATGAACCTTTTCCACTGCCTCCTTGCATTTTGTTGCTTAACATAGTCCATCATTCTTGTACTGGTTTTCCCTGTCAGTTCCCTCTCCCATTGAATGTCTTGAAGGAGTTCCTCATGCCTGCATAATTCCCCTTTTGTAGTTTTGGTTGTTTCCCAGCCTATTCCTGCTACTCATCTCCACTTGGAGCCAACTAAATGTAGTCCGAAGCACAGAAACCACATGATCACTAGCTCCCAGAGGCCTTTCATACATGATCCCCCTCGATGTTCCGAACTACCAAATGGTGAATACAATTCCAGTCTTGCTTGGTTCATCCTCTCCTCTCTCTTCTCGGTAGTGTCTCAAACATGTTGATGGCAAGAGTTTTTCCAGTACCACATCCCTTCCATCTTTGGCTCACCATGATTCGTACCGCCCATGGGGCTCCAGGTTTTCCCAGTCAATCTCCTTGTGATTGAAATCACCCAAAACTAGTAAACTTTGCTTCCTCTCCATTTTGTGCTCTCCTGGCCAGCCTCGGCTATTTTGTCGATCATTTCTCTGTTGCTTCTCATCATATTCTTCTCTAGGCCTCCTCTGCATTTTTCTAGGTGTTTGTACATTACTGCAATTATCACCTTACAATTCCCTCAGACGGATTGTTCCTACTAAGTAGTCCCTTTCGCCCATGCCATCCATTCCTTCCATTTTTCTAAAAATCCCACTGTTCTTTATTGAGCAGTGCAACTCCTCCTCCCCCTCTCCTCACCTCTGTCTTTCCTGAGGATTTGGTAACCGAAGGAACGATTGAATCTGTTATTATTCCTGGTGTGTTTTGTTTCTGTGAGTGCTATATGTCTGGGGATGTCTCTTTGATTCTTTCTTGCCCACTCCTCATACTTGTTTTGTTATTCCCTCTGCATTTGTATACCACACCTTCAACATTCTTTCTAAGACTGTGGTCTGGGAGGTATATTGGGTTGGGAAGTGGGAGGACCTGGTAAGGAACTATGGGTTATTGCTGTATGGGTGGAGTAAGTAATGTAGTGTGGTGGGGGGATTGGATGTGGCATGGGTGTGTTTGATTTAGAGAGTTTTGGTTGCACTGGGGTTGACCTGGTTGGAGCTTCTATAGGAAGTTGTGGTGAGGGCTGTATTTGATCTTCTTCCTGGGTCTGGGATCTCCTGTCAGCTTCTCCATCCCCTCACCTTCTTCCTTTCGCCTTTGTAACATCTCTACCAGTTTCCTGCCTTCTTCGTGATCTGTCGCGGTCGAGATCACCTTCCTGTATGCCGTGCGATGTCCCATACCGTTCTTTCTCACCTGCAGATCCTGGTCCGAGTCACTTCTGCCTTGAAGGTCACTTTCACTGGCCGGGTTCTTTTTTTACAAACCCCCCTATTCTCCGAAAATTTCCAGCTGGTCATGTCGCTTCCTCCTATTGTCTTACATGATTCTTCATTGCTTTTTTCCCCTTGTTTTCTTGCTTCAAATGTTTTTTCCCCCTTCAGCTTCTGGAGCCCATACACAAAGGACTGACACACCCTATGTCATTCTCCCACTGCTATCCCTGTTTATCCCCTCATTTAATTTGGTTTCGTGCAACTGCAAGCTTTCCTTTCTTCAGTTTCCACTGGCTAAAGTACATGGGCTCATTGGCCTGTCCATATCCTTCTTCTCGGCTTTCCTTGGGCTCTGTGAGTCTGTTAGGGCCTCCACATAAAGCTTAGCCATTCATTTACTACAGTATCCTCTGATTTAGCCTCCCAATGCAGTTGTGCCCCCTTACTTTTCTCTACAGTCCCCTTTATTTGTGGCTGAGGTAGCAGTCCTCTGTTGTCAATCCAAAAATGTTCTTTCTGTTCTTAGGCTTTTCAGATTTTTTTAGTTCCTCTTCTAAACTCAGTATCCTAGCCTCTGCTGCTTGATATGCAGCGCCCACTTCCTGCTTTCCATATCTATCCTCTCTTCCATTCTCATGCTAAGTTCTACTAGTTTCTTTTCCCATTCATGATCTCTTTTATGAGCTCTGCTGCCCAACTTCCTTTGCAGCTTCCTCCTCCTTCCCCTTGGTTTTTTCTTGTTGCTCTCTGACAACCCATAGTTATTTTTATCCTGATTTGCCTCAGCGTGGGAAACCTATGTAGTTCTGTATTTTAAGGTTAGTAAGTGTTATGTCTGAGTGTGGGGTGGAGGTAGTGGCGGAACTGTGCTAAGAGGGAGAGAGTGGGATGGGTCAGGAGGTCCTGGGTAGAACTGGGAGGGGAGGGTGAACGAGGGAGGGGAGGGAATCAGGGGAAGAAGTGAGTTTGTCGTGGTGAGGGGGGGGGGAGTGTATGTGTGAGTCTGGTATATGTGTGTGTGTGTGAGTCTGGATTGTATGTGTGTTAGTGTGTGTGTTTGTGTGTGTTTATGGTGTGTGTGTGTGAGTCTTGATATGTGTGTGTGTGTGTGATTGTGTGTGTGTCATCTTGTAGTGGAATAGTGTGGGTTTTATTATGTATACTAAAGTTAGGTGGCTTGTGGGTTGGTAGTGTAAGTCCAGTGGTCCTTTCTTGCCCACAACTTCTTGTGAAGCGGCCCACCTTACCCCCAACCTTCCTTGGGGCTTGACCGGCAACGTACTTACAGTGTGTGTGTGTGTGTGGTGTGTGTGTGTGTGTGTGGTGTGTGGTGTGTGTGTGGTGTGGGTGTGAGTGTGTGTGTGTGGTGTATGTGTGTGTGTTGGTGTGCGGGGGGGGGAGGTATGCAGGAGATACTGGTTAATACATACCAGTTAATTCATGGGTTATAAAAAGCGATAATTGCTACTAGGGTCTCAAAGCTTCAATAAGTGTCTGGCCCTTTGTGTGTGAGGAGGGATGGTATGGGGGGGTAAGATCCGTTTATACCTCTTCGTCCTGTCATTCCTTAGAGAATGCTACAACAACTCTTCGCTATTGACCCTTCGGATTTAAGTATCAAATTATTGCTGTTATTATCCTATTCCCTTGTTCATACGTTTAGAGAGGACTTCCTACTTCCTAAGTGTTTCTTACTACTAATAAGAACTACTGTAATAGCTTGCAGGAGTGATGACCGAGTATGCTAACAGCGATGCAAGACCAAGCCAAGGCAAAAATGCGACATGCAACCCACAACATATGTGATACATTCCCGGCTGGCAAACGGTCGTGCCAAGTTGCAGATTGGTGACGTAAGTCCTTCGTATGTAGCCTAAATCCTATTTTTGGAGATCCTTCATCCTTGTTGATTTTAACCACATGTGCTCATACGTCCCCGTTCCTCACGCGATATTCACTTTTCACTTATGATATTATACTCTTCACATTATATACACTTCACGTTTATATGTATAATGCACACAACTTGTCGTGACGACACTGCTTCATGCCCTACCGCAGCCTAGTAGACCAAAACGTTTGAGATAATTTTGGATAATGGATATTTCAGGCTTTCACACTCACGACTTTTTTCTAACTAAACTTTTAGCTATCACACGTAATATTGCTCACAGCCGATGTCAATACCACTGATTCTGTTAGCAGTCACGCAGCCCTTAAAACGCACTAAGGATTCTCGGAGCTTTGTGTGCCCACTTCAGCACCACGGACCCAACGCTTTGTGTGTGTGTGTGTGTGTACTCACCTAATTGTACTCACCATATTTGTGGTTGCAGGGGTCGAGTCCCAAGCTCCTGGCCCCGCCTCTTCACCGGTTGCTACTAAACCCTCTCTCTCTCCCCGCTCCATGGATCCTTTATCACACCTCGTCTTAAACTGTGTATGGTTCCTGCTCCACACTCTATACGTCATTTTCTAGGCTATTCCACTGCCTTACAAACTCAATGACTGAAGAAATCACTTCCTACTATCCTCTCTGACTCATTTGGTGTCATCAACTCCAATTTGTGCATCTTGTTTCCTGTGTCCCCTCCCTGGAACATCCTGTCCCTTGACCACCTTGTCTATTCCACGGCAGTATTTTAAATGTCGTTATCATTCTCCCCTGACCTCCTGTCCTCCAGTGTCGTCAGGGTGCCGATTTCCCTTAATCTTTCTTCATAGGACATTCCCCTTAGCTCTGGAACTAACCTTGTGCAAACCTTTGTACTTTCTCTAGTTTCTTGACGTGCTTTACAAGTGCGGGGTCACAAACAGGTGCTGCATACTCCAGTAATGGGCCTGACATACACGTTGAACAGTGTCTTGAGAATGATTCCATACTAAGTTGTCGGAATGCCTGTTTACAGGTTTGCCAGGCGCCCATATGCTGCAGCAGTTTATCTGGATTGATTTGTCTTCCGGAGACATGCTCGTTGATAAATACTCACCCCAAGATCTTTCTCCTTGAGTGAGGTTGCAGTCTTGTCCACTAGCCTATACTCTGTCTGTGGTCTTCTGTCCCTTCCCCCTATCTTCATGACTTTGCATTTGGCAGGATTAAATTCGAGAATGCCATTTGCTGGACCAGGTGTCAGTCTGTCCAGGTCTCATTGAAGTCCTGCCTGGTCCTCATCAGATTTAAGTTCTTCCTCATTAACTATCACATCATCTGCAAACATGGACACTTCAGATTCTAACCCTCCTCACGTCGTTCCACGATATACCAAAAATAGCACTGGTCCTAGGACCGACCCCTGTGGGAACCCCCGCTCGCACAGTGCCCTCTGTGAAACATCATTACGTACCATGACTCGTTGTTGCCTCCCTGTCAGGTATTCCTGATCCATTGCAGAGCCCTACCTGTTATATGCGCCTGATGCCCGAGCTTTCAGCACTAATCATCTTGTGAAGGAACTGTGTCAAAGGCCTTCTTGCAGTCCAAGAAGATGCAATCAACCCACCGCCTCTCTCTCTTGTCATACTTCTGTAATTTTATCATAAAAACTCCCAGAAGGTTTTGGTGACACAAGGATTTCCTTCCGGAACCGTGCTGGTTTGGCAATTATACTCCTGGTCCGTTCCAGGCACCACCACTCTCCTCCTGAATAATCTTCATCTCATAATTTTTGCAATACTATACACGTCCAATGACACAGGTCTATGTTTAGTGCCTCTTTTCTAGTCTCCTTTTTTTGAAAATGGAACACAAATATGGCCGTCTTCCATACCACAGGTAGTTGCCCATTTCCAGGGATGTGTTGAAGATTGTGTAAGTGGAAACCACAACATATCTGCTCCCTCTCTAAGGACCCAAGGAGAATAGTTGTCCGGTCCCCATTGCCTTGAGGTATCGTGTCCCTTTAGCAGTTTCTTCACTTCCTCCTCATCTGTATGTAAAGTCGTCCAACACTTGTTGGGTATTCCTTGTTGTGACCCATCCTGTCAGCCCCACCCAGAGTCCTTCCTGTCTCTACTGTAAATACTGTCCTTAATCTCGTGTTGACTCCTCACATACCACTTGATCGTTAATTGTGAGTCTCCACCTTCTTTCCTCAGCTTAATCACCTGGTCCTTGACTGTTGTCTTCTCCAAATGTGCTATACAGGCATTTTCTCGGGTCGATTTACTTTCGATGCTATGCCGTTTTTCATACTGTCGATGGGCCTCCCTCCTTATCTGCGCTTACTCGTTTCTGGCTCTACTACTAAATCTCCTTGTTTTCTGGTCCCTATGCCTTCCTGTACCTTTACCATTCTCAGTTTGCAACTTAGGTTTTTTTTAGCCTCCCTAACAAAACCTTCCGGGTAAACCAAGGTACTCGTTTGGTCTTCCTATTATTTCTTGTATTCCACCCCCCCCCCTTTTTTGGAACAAAACTTTCCTCTGCCTCCTATGCACTTTGTTGCCACATAATTCCATCATCTCGTTTACTGATTTTCCTACCATTTCTCGGTCCCACTGAACCTCCTGCAGGAAGTTTTCTCATACCTGTGGTAGTCCCTCCCCCCTTTAATAGTTTGGCCTGTCCCCTTCAGTTTCCTGTTACCTTCTCCACTTGTAACTCTACTATATAGTCAAAACTCAGAACCACATGATAGCTAGCTGCCAGGGGCCTCTCGTAAGTGATGTCCTCGATGACAGAACAGCTCAGTTTGAACACAAGATCCAGTCTTGCTGGCTCTCCTCTCCCTCCTCGACCCCCTCTCTCATGGTTGTGTCCCTGACATGTTGGTGCATGAGGGTTTCAAGTACCACATCCTCATCTTATCTTGCTCTCCATATTTCGGGACCTTCTCCATGGGCTCCAGGTTTCCCCAGTCGATCTCCCTGAGGATGAAATCGCCCATTAACCCCAGTAAATCGATGCTCTGCTCGAGTGATCTCTTCTCTCTTGCCACCTCAGCCAGTGTGTCCACCATCACCCGTTGTTTTCTTCGTACTCCTCTCTTGGCCTCCTGCAGTTCTGTGGTGGTATTTTATACATCACTCCAATGACTACTTTATGTTTCTCCGGACTGAATTGACCTACAATGTAGTCTCTTTCTCCAATCATGTGGTGTGTGTGTTGTGTGTGTGTGTGGTGTCCCGTGTGTGTGTGTGTGTGTCGAGTGAGTACTCACCTATTTGAGGGTTGCAGGGGTCGAGTCCTAAGCTCCTGGCCCCGTGTGTGTGTGTGAGAGTGTGTGTGTGTGTGTGGGTGTGTGTGTGTGTGTGGTGTGTGTGGTCAAATAGGTAAAACTGGACAATTAGCAAGAACACATTTAAAATTAGTTCTAAAACAATTCTCTTATTACGTTTAAAATATATATATTTTTTTTAATTTATGTAATGTAAAAAATTAAATTTTTGTATTTAACCAAAAGAACCTTAGAAAACACCTAACCAACCAACACAATGAAAACATTTTTTCGTAGTATCAGATGATATTTGAGACATTATTGCATCACAAAATTTCGCTTGCCTTATTCGGCAAGAAAGCATTTCTATTTAAGCCAAAATCGCAAGTTTTACCTATTCGGCACGACCTTATATCAGTTCTGAATCATGCCCGGCTGTGGCTCGTACGTTGGTTTGCGTGCAGCCAGCACAACAGCCTTGGATATCAAGGCTCTGATCCACCAGAGGCCTGTCCACGACCGGCCGCGGTGGCGTTGACCCCCGGAATCTCTCTCCAGGTAAACA
>NW_026507958.1:0-10412 GCF_026875155.1 Cherax quadricarinatus
TGCCAGACTGCACTTTCTTCAACAGTCTTTGGTGCGGAACTCATCAAATGCCTTACTAAAATCTAAGTAAATAATATCAAATTCTTTATCGTGGTCAACAGCCTCAAAAGCTTTACTGAAGAAAGTTAATAAATTAGTTAGACAAGACCGGCCTCTTGTGAATCCATGCTGAGTATCATTAATCAAGCTATGCTTATCGAGATGGCTTCTTATAATCTCAGCTATAATTGACTCTAGTAATTTGCCTACAATTGAGGTCAGGCTTATTGGGCGGTAATTTGACGGTAACGACTTGTCCCCTGTTTTAAAAATAGGAATTACATTAGCCATCTTCCACATATCAGACACTGCACCTGTTTGAAGAGATAAATTAAAAATATTAGTTAATGGTTCACAGACTTCCATTTGCATTCCTTTAGAACCCTTGAAAAAACCTCATCAGGACCCGGTGACTTATTTTGCTTCAGTCTGTCTATCTGCTTCACAACCATTTCACTAGTGACTGTGATGTTACATAATTTATCTTCTTCTGATCCACTATAAAAATTAATTACCGGAATATTATTAGTGTCTTCCTGTGTAAAAACCGAGAGAAAATAATTATTTAAAATCGAGCACATTTCATTCTCTTTGTCAGTAAGATGCCCATAGTTATTTTTAAGGGGACCTATCTTATCTCTGACTTTTGTTCTATAGACCTGGAAAAAACTTTTTGGGTTAGTTTTAGAATCCCTAGCAACTTTAATTTCATAGTCCCTTTTAGCTTTTCTTATCCCCTTTTTAATGTCCCTCTTAATGTCAATATACTGATTCATAAGATGACCCTCGCCTCTTTTGATACGCCTATAAATTCCTTTCTTATGCCCTAGTAGATATTTCAGCCTATTATTCATCCATTTTGGGTCATTTCTATTTGATCTTATTTCCTTATAAGGGATAAACGTTCTTTGAGCAGCATGTATTGTGTTCAGAAAACTGTCATATTGATAGCTCTCTTCGTTACCCCAGTCAACAGATGATAAGTGTTCTCTAAGCCCATCGTAATCTGCTAAGCGAAAATCTGGGACTGTTACTGAGTTATCCCTACTATCATACTTCCATTCAATCTGCATGTAATTGATTTGTGGTCGCTAGCACCCAGTTCCTCTGAAACTTCTAAATTATTAACAAGGGATTCATTGTTTGCCAGAACTAAGTCAAGCAGGTTATTACCCCTTGTAGGTTCTGTCACAAACTGCTTCAAAAAACAATCCTGAACTACTTCTAAGAAATCGTATGATTCTTTTTTCCCGGGTTCAAGAAATTCCAATAAATATGACTAAAGTTAAAGTCCCCTAAATTAAAAAACATTATCGTCCTTTGGGGCCCCTTTAACAATTTCCTCCCATAGTTTTCCCTGGTCCCTATCAAAATTTGGGGGACGGTATATCACACCAAAAATTTAATTTTTCATGCCCCTTTCTGAAAATTCTATCCAAACAGCCCTTTATGGGGGTTACTTCCCAGACTTAAACCCGTTTTTATCAACAGTTAAGCATCTGGACATACAATGCCACCCCCCCCTCCCTTCCCAAACCTTCTATCTACTTGGAAAAAATTTAAAACCCTGAATGGGGCTTTCCCCTGCAGGCATTTTTCCCGATTTTTTAAAATTAAACCCGGGTCCCAGAATGGCAAATAAATTTTAGGGTTTCCCCTGAAACGGCAACTAGTCTCAACTCTTCCATCTTTTTCCTTTGCACTGCGACTATTTTGGTAATAAAAAATTTAATAAACCCTCCAAATCTTTACCCTTCCTGTCCTTTTGTTATTCCACAAAACCCTATTCTGTCATTGCCCAATTATTGCCACTGGCTTTCCAAATCCCCCTTTCATTTTCCCTATTATAGTTCTCCTGTACTCATTTTACTACCCTGCGACTTCACGTTTTCCCCCCCCAAAAAACCCATCCCCACTAACTTTTCCCTATTTAAAAGGGACCAAAACACCCCCTCCCCTGCGTTGGCCAGTGCTCCCACCCCCACACCTAACAATAAACCCCCACCCCTGGCATACATTCTTTTCTGCCATAGAAAGGTCCCATTTGTAAATGAATTTTACCGCTTTTTCCTTACATTTTTTTGGGCCACCCCAGAAAATTGACACCAATTGCTCGGGACAACCATTTTTTTTCCCCAACTCCTCCCCTTTGGCAAAATGCCCCCTAGGAAAGGTTTCCCCCCCCTTCTTCCCTAATTATCTCAAATTGCTGCCCTTTTAAACCTCAATCAGGCCCTTCCTCCTACGTTTTCCAACATCATTGCCTCCAGCACTGGGACAGATAAAAAATTTTCCCCCTTTTACCCCCTTTTATGTCTCCGCCCGGCTAAAAAAATTCCCCTTCATCCCAGCCCCAGGAAAACAACTCCTGCCTCCTAGTCCGTCCTTCAAACAGAATGCCCTACCCCATGTACCTAATCTGGCTACCCCAAAACAACAACAATTTTTTTTACCCCCTTGGCGTCGTCCGTAGTGTTTGCCCCGAGAAAGTCACTCACATTCCCCCGGGAAACCCTTTAACCCACTTGTAGAATTCGTCATGACTTCTCAGGCTTCGTTGGGGTTTCTGGGACCACCACGTCTCCCAATGCTTCCTGGTGCTCGTTGGGGCATTCCCGTAGAAACTCACATTCGTCGGGAAAGCACCGGAATAAATTTGGGAAAAAGTTTCCCGGCAGTTTTCGGGTTTCTCGTTTTTTTCGGGCCTCTCCAACCGTTTTTTTAAATCTTATTGGCCAATGTTGCCCGGGCCATGCCCAAGCTCCCCTTTTAAACCGGGGACTCAAAACAGGGGATTCCCTTCGATCCCTTGTTCCCCTCCGTTAATCGCCTTTATCTCCAGTTTACCCCTTTTAGTTCTTCTCTCACTCCCGGGTTTAAAGCTGTCAAGAGAGGGGATCCTGGTTCAGATTCACAAGAGCACACAAACAGGGGCTTTAAAAAGCAATACAAAGTCACCCCCTAATGGATTTTAAAATTTGATAAGTTTAGATTTAGGAAAAGGGCATAGGGAAAATATTGGTTTGGAAAAAGGGGGAGTTGATGAGTGGAACAGTCACCTAGTTGGGTTATTGGGGGGCAGGGCTTTTGGTAGTTTCAAATTTTTGGTTGGATAAGTAAATGAGTGGGGGGGGTTGGAATTTTAGTGGGGCTTTCAAAATCAAAAACTTTTTTTTCTTGGGACATTTGAAAAATTTTGGGTTTTGGGCCCCCCAAATGTTTGTTTTGTGGGAAAGGGAAAAATAAAGGACCTGCCCAGTATGGGCCAAAAAAGGGCCCGCTGCATTTTCCCCCTTTCTTATGTTCATATGTTCCTAAAGAGGGGAGGGGTTGGATTTGAGTGGGACTTTTCACATCAGAGCTTATTTCTTGGGGAGCATTGGAAAAAATTGGGTTGGTCAAAAAGTTTGTTTTGTGGGGTGAATTGTAAGGGGCCCCGCCAGTATGGGCCCCAAAAGGCCTGCTGCAGTGTTCCCCCCTTTCTTTTGTTTTTATGTTCCTTTTCCTCCTAAACCAAAGAGCGGCCACTTTTCTTAAGAGTCTTTGTGAGGTACTCTGTGAAGGCTTTTCTAAAATCCAAAAAAACAATTCATATTTCCCTTTTCAAATGTCAAATGCCTCCCCAAAGTTCTGTTGAAGAACGTCAGTAATTTTTTTCAGGGAGGAAAAAGACCTCTCGTGAATCCCGCTGAGATTCATTTAAAAGTTTTTGCTTTTCGGGGGACTTCGGATAAGGGAAACCCATAATTTTATTCTAAAAAACTTTCCCACTATAGTTTTCAGGCTTATTGGGCCCAAAAGTTTGTTCATTAATTTTTTTTTCTTGCACTTCGATGTTTGCATAAAAAACCATCCCTATTTTTTTTTCTTCTGACAAATTTTTCCAAATTTATCGGGGGGTTTTTTTTTGAAATTATCATTACCCAGAGTTACTCCCGGGCAGTTACTATTAAGATTCTTAATATCAGAGCATAAGTCAATATATCCATACTCATTATTTATCATTTCTAAAACCCATACCTCTAACTAATCCTAGTTTAAAGTCCTAACAACCCCCTCAACTGAGTTAGCAAGAAAACCACACCTGCCCTGGATAAGTGAACCCCATCCCTGGCATACATGTCATTTCGGCCATAGAAGTTGTCCCAGTTATCAATGAATGGTACTGCATTATCCTTACTGTGTTTATCCAGCCAACAATTAAGAACATAAGAACATAAGAATGTAGGAACACTGCAGAAGGCCTACTGGCCCATACGAGGCAGGTCCTTATCAAAACGACATCTACCTAAAGCTACTCAAGAAACAACTCCCGCACCCCCCCAACACCAATCAAACCCAGCCCCTCCCACTCATATATTTGTCCAGTCTCTTCTTAAAGCTACTCAAGGTCCTAGCCTCTATCACCCCACTGGGAAGACTGTTCCACGCATCTACAATTCTGTTAGAAAACCAGTACTTACCTATGTCCTTTCTAAATCTAAATTTATCCAACTTAAATCCATTATTCCTGGTTCTTACCTGGTTCGACACCCTCAGTACTTTATTAATGTCTCCCTTGTTTATGCCCGTCATCCACTTATACACTTCAATGATATCACCCCTCATTCTACGCCTCTCCAGAGAGTGGAGATTTAAGGCTTTAAGTCTATCTTCATACGGGAGGTTCCTTACACAGTAAATCATTTTAGTCATTCTTCTCTGTATGTTCTCTAATGAGTCTATGTCCATCCTGTAGTAAGGGGACCAAAACTGAGCAGCATAATCTAAATGAGGCCAATTGCTCTGGACAACCATTCATTACCAACACCTCTTCTTGGCAAAATGCCACATATAACAGGGCCCCCCCCTTCTTCCTAATTATGTCTATAGCTGTCCTGAACTTTCTAACTAAATCCTCACTTCTACGCTTGCCTACATCATTGCCTCCAGCACTGAGGCAAATAATAGGATTGATCCCATTACCGTTCATGATGTTGTCAAGCCGGCTAACAATGTCCTCCATCCCAGCCCCAGGAAAGCATACCCTTTGTCTCCTACTCCTGTTCTTCAAGCAGAATGCCCTATCCATTCTAATAAAGGGGATATTAACAAGGTCTTGAGGATATCTCTCCAAGAGAGAACCTCAGTAATGGATTTAAATTAGATAAGTTTAGATTTAGAAGGGACATAGGAAAGTATTGGTTTGGAAATAGGGTAGTAGATGAGTGGAACAGTTTACCTAGTTGGGTTATTGAGGCTAGGACTTTGGGTAGTTTCAAATTTAGGTTGGATAAGTACATGAGTGGGAGGGGTTGGATTTGAGAGGGACTTGCACATCGGAGCTTGTTTCTTGGGTGGCATTGAAAATTGGGTTGGTCAAATGTTTGTTAGTGGGATGAATTGTAAAGGACCTGCCTAGTATGGGCCAACAGGCCTGCTGCAGTGTTCCTCCTTTCTTATGTTCTTATGTTCTTAAGTTCTTTTGTTAGATAAATGCATTAGTGGGTGATGGGGAGTGTGAGTTAGACCTGACTAGCTTGTGCTAATAGGTCTGATTCCGTGCTCCTTCCTTAAGTGGATGTGACCTCGACCTGAATAGGTTTGGTTGGTGGGTGACTTAGTCCTGCCTCGCATGGGCCAGTAGACCTGCGGCAGTGTTCCTTTCTTATGTTCTTAAATACACGAGTGAGAGAGGTTGCACTTGAGTGGGACTTACACATGGGTTATGAATGCTTATTCCTTGGGTAGTACTGATAATGGGTTGCGCATATATTTTTGTTGGTGGGTCTGGGTTTGAGAAGGACCTGACTAGTATGGTCACTCAGGACAACTGAGGTGACGGTGACGACTGGATATAAACGGGAGTGTAGCGGCCAGTTCGTTACATTGTCTTGAGATTCAGTTACAAGTGATTGTATCAGCAAATGTTACAATGGACTCTCAAAGCTTCCTACGAGAATATTCAGCGAGTCCTGCCGGTCTCCCCACTAATATTGGTTACGTAGGAGCCGCTTCACTAATGGACACCCATAGCTTCTGCTCTGCTGTCTATCAAGATCCGTACTCCATAGTATCCGCTACCTCGACTTCCAGCACCGCCGAGACCTTGATGTATGATCTTGAGACGGATGTCAGCAGTGTGCAACCTGAGGAAGACGACTCTGACGCAGAAACCATCTTGTGGAAGGAAGAGGATGTACACATGAGTGATGTTGATGAGCACAATGTTACCACTGAGACAGAATGCGTCACTTACGAAGAGGACAGCGATGGTGACGAGCACAACATCAGCAATGAGGTGTATGACCGTGAGATGGATGTCAGCATTAAGCAACCTGAAGAAGACGACTCTGACGCAGAAACCATCTTATGGAAGGAAGACGACGAGGATGTAAACATGAGTGATGTTGAAGAGCACAACGTCAGCAATGAGGTACAATACGTCAATTACGAAGAGGACAGTGATGTTGAAGACCACAACGTCAACATTGAGGTACAATACGTCAATTACGAAGAGGACAGTGATGTTGAAGAGCACAACGTCAGCAATGAGGTACAATACGTCAGTTACGAAGAGGACAGTGATGTTGAAGAGCACAACGTCAGCAATGAGGTACAATACGTCAATTACGAAGAGGACAGTGATGTTGAAGACCACAACGTCAACATTGAGGTACAATACGTTAATTACGAAGAGGACAGTGATGTTGAAGACCACAACGTAAACATTGAGGTACAATACGTCAATTACGAAGAGGACAGTGATGTTGAAGAGCACAACGTCATGGAGGCAGAATATGTCAATTACGAAGCGGATAGCGATGAAACACTGGATAGTGATGTGGTGACAGTGGATGGGATACTTTAGAAGAGGACAGTGATGGACATGATGACAGTGACAGAGAATGGTATAGTGAGGAAGACAACAGTACTAGTACTAGTAGTTATAGGAAGTACTAGTAGCTATAGGTAGTACTAGAAGTTATAGGTAGAACTAGTAGCTACAGGTAGCACTAGTAGCTAGAGGTAGTACTAGAAGTTACAGGTAGTACTAGTAGTTATAAGTAGTACTAGTAGTTATAGGTAGTACTAGTAGCTAGAGGAAGTACTAGTAGCTATAGGTAAGTACTAGTAGCTATAGGTAGTACTAGTAGCTATAGGTAGTACTAGTATAGGAGTACTAGTAGCTATAGGAAGTACTAGTAGCTATAGGTAGTACTAGCAGTTATAGGTAGTACTAGCAGTTATAGGTAGGACTAGTAGCTACATGTAATACTAGTAGCTATAGGTAGTACTAGTAGCTGTTGGTAGTACTAGTAGCTACAGTGGCTACAGTCCGAAAAAAATAAAAATCTGTACATATTAAAAACCATATAAGAATCTAAATTAATATCCGTAGGTTATACACATTTCGTCGATAATATAAATACGCAACACCCGATGATATGAACATTCTCATTTTCTTGGTAAAACGACAGAAACGTTAAATACTCGTATATACAAGACTACTCTGCACTGTCCGAGTGCTAGAGTGATGTCAGTGTCTTTAGAAATTGGTCCTTATTTGCTACGAGTGCAAGATGTAATAATGTGAAGAAGACTACGAGTGAGTTGCTTCACTCGTAGTCATTATAGTCGCTGTCCTGGTCCTCACTATCGTCACTGTCCTGGTCGTCACTATCGTCACTGTCCTGGTCATCAATAAAAGCATCGCTGGATGAATAACCACTGTCTTCAGAAGTGTACAAGTATTCTTCAATATCATCCCATTCTTGGCTGTTGTCTTCCTCACTATACCATTCTCTGTCACTGTCATCATGTCCATCACTGTCCTCTTCTAAAGTATCCCTTCCACTGTCATCATCATCACTATCCAGTGTTTCATCGCTATCCGCTTCGTAATTGACATATTCTGCCTCCATGACGTTGTGCTCTTCAACATCACTGTCCTCTTCGTAATTGACGTATTGTACCTCAATGTTGACGTTGTGGTCTTCAACATCACTGTCCTCTTCGTAATTAACGTATTGTACCTCAATGTTGACGTTGTGGTCTTCAACATCACTGTCCTCTTCGTAATTGACGTATTGTACCTCATTGCTGACGTTGTGCTCTTCAACATCACTGTCCTCTTCGTAACTGACGTATTGTACCTCATTGCTGACGTTGTGCTCTTCAACATCACTGTCCTCTTCGTAATTGACGTATTGTACCTCAATGTTGACGTTGTGGTCTTCAACATCACTGTCCTCTTCGTAATTGACGTATTGTACCTCATTGCTGACGTTGTGCTCTTCAACATCACTCATGTTTACATCCTCGTCGTCTTCCTTCCATAAGATGGTTTCTGCGTCAGAGTCGTCTTCTTCAGGTTGCTTAATGCTGACATCCATCTCACGGTCATACACCTCATTGCTGATGTTGTGCTCGTCACCATCGCTGTCCTCTTCGTAAGTGACGCATTCTGTCTCAGTGGTAACGTTGTGCTCATCAACATCACTCATGTGTACATCCTCTTCCTTCCACAAGATGGTTTCTGCGTCAGAGTCGTCTTCCTCAGGTTGCACACTGCTGACATCCGTCTCAAGATCAAACATCAAGGTCTCGGCGGTGCTGGAAGTCGAGGTAGCGGATACTATGGAGTACGGATCTTGATAGACAGCAGAGCAGAAGCTATGGGTGTCCATTAGTGAAGCGGCTCCTACGTAACCAATATTAGTGGGGAGACCGGCAGGACTCGCTGAATATTCTCGTAGGAAGCTTTGAGAGTCCATTGTAACATTTGCTGATACAATCACTTGTAACTGAATCTCAAGACAATGTAACGAACTGGCCGCTACACTCCCGTTTATATCCAGTCGTCACCGTCACCTCAGTTGTCCTGAGTGACCATACTAGTCAGGTCCTTCTCAAACCCAGACCCACCAACAAAATATATGCGCAACCCATTATCAGTACTACCCAAGGAATAAGCATTCATAACCCATGTGTAAGTCCCACTCAAGTGCAACCTCTCTCACTCGTGTATTTAAGAACATAAGAAAGGAACACTGCCGCAGGTCTACTGGCCCATGCGAGGCAGGACTAAGTCACCCACCAACCAAACCTATTCAGGTCGAGGTCACATCCACTTAAGGAAGGAGCACGGAATCAGACCTATTAGCACAAGCTAGTCAGGTCTAACTCACACTCCCCATCACCCACTAATGCATTTATCTAACAAAAGAACTTAAGAACATAAGAACATAAGAAAGGAGGAACACTGCAGCAGGCCTGTTGGCCCATACTAGGCAGGTCCTTTACAATTCATCCCACTAACAAAACATTTGCCCAACCTAATTTTCAATGCCACCCAAGAAACAAGCTCCGATGTGCAAGTCTCACTTAAATCCAACCCCTCCCACTCATGTACTTATCCAACCTAAATTTGAAACTACCCAAAGTCCTAGCCTCAATAACCCAACTAAGTAGACTGTTCCACTCATCAACTACCCTATTTCCAAACCAATACTTTCCTATGTCCTTTCTAAATCTAAACTTATCTAATTTAAATCCATTACCGCGGGTTCTCTCTTGGAGAGATATCCTCAAGACCTTGTTAATATCCCCTTTATTAATACCTATCTTCCACTTATACACTTCGATCAGGTCTCCTCTCATTCTTCGTCTAACAAGTGAATGTAACTTAAGAGTCTTCAATCTTTCTTCATAAGGAAGATTTCTAATGCTATGTATTAATTTAGTCATCCTACGCTGAATGTTTTCTAACGAATTTATGTCCATTCTGTAATATGGAGACCAGAATTGAGCTGCATAATCTAGGTGAGGCCTTACTAATGATGTATAAAGCTGCAGTATGACCTCTGGACTTCTGTTGCTTACACTTCTTGATATAAATCCCAGTAATCTATTTGCCTTATTACGTACGCTTAGGCATTGCTGTCTTGGCTTAAGGTTGCTGCTTACCATAACCCCCAAGTCCTTTTCGCAATCTGTATGGCTAAGTTCTACATTATTTAACTTATAAGTGCTAGGGTTATGGACACTCCCGAGCTTCAGAACCTTGCATTTATCCACATTGAACTGCATCTGCCACTTTTCTGACCAAGAGTAGAGTTTGTCTAAATCCTCCTGAAGTTCCCTAACATCTACGTTTGAATCAATTATCCTACCTATCTTCGTGTCATCGGCGACTTTGCTCATATCACTAGCAATTCCTTCATCAAGATCATTGATATATATTATAAACAACAACGGGCCCAAGACTGATCCCTGTGGCACGCCACTTGTTACTGATCCCCACTCGGATTTAACCCCATTTATGGACACTCTCTGCTTCCTGTCTGTGAGCCATGACTCGATCCACGAGAGCACCTTCCCCAATGCCATGA
>NW_026507961.1:0-12404 GCF_026875155.1 Cherax quadricarinatus
ACACCTCTCGCCAACCTTCTCACCACTGACCCTCTTACAACCTTCTCACCACTGACCCTCTACCAACCTTCCCCCACCACTGACCCTCTACCAACCTTCTCACCACTGACCCTCTTACAACCTTCTCACCACTGACCCTCTTACCAACCTTCTTACCACGACCCTCTACCAACCTTCTCACCACTGACCCTCTTACCAACCTTCTTACCACTGACCCTCTCGCCAACCTTCTCACCACTGACCCTCTTACCAACCTTCTCACCACTGACCCTCTTACCAACCTTCTCACCACTGACCCTCTTACCAACCTTCTCACCACTGACCCTCTTACCAACCTTCTCACCACTGACCCTCTCACCAACCTTCTCACCACTGACCCTCTTACCAACCTTCTACCACTGACCCTCTTACCAACCTTCTTTACCACTGACCCTCTTCGCAACCTTCTCACCACTGACCCTCTTACCAACCTTCTCACCACTGACCCTCTTACCAACCTTCTCACCACTGACCCTCTTACCAACCTTCTCACCACTGACCCTCTTACCAACCTTCTCACCACTGACCCTCTTACCAACCTTCTTACCACTGACCCTCTCGCCAACCTTCTCACCACTGACCCTCTTACCAACCTTCTTACCACTGACCCTCTCGCCAACCTTCTCACCACTGACCCTCTTACCAACCTTCTTACCACTGACCCTCTCGCCAACCTTCTCACCACTGACCCTCTTACCAACCTTCTCACCACTGACCCTCTTACCAACCTTCTCACCACTGACCCTCTTACCAACCTTCTCACCACTGACCCTCTACCACCTTCACCATGACCCTCTAAATCTACATACTCACCCACTGACCTACAACCTTCTCACCACGACCTCTTACCAACCTTCACCACTGACCCTCTTACCAACCTTCTTACCACTGACCCTCTCGCCAACCTTCTCACCACTGACCCTCTTACCAACCTTCTCACCACTGACCCTCTTACCAACCTTCTTACCACTGACCTACCACTCTAACTACCCCTCGCCAACCTTCTCACCACTGACCCTCTTACCAACCTTCTCACCACTGACCCTCTTACCAACCTTCTCACCACTGACCCTCTTACCAACCTTCTTACCACTAACCCTCTCGCCAACCTTCTCACCACTGACCCTCTTACCAACCTTCTCACCACTGACCCTCTTACCAACCTTCTCACCACTGACCCTCTTACCAACCTTCTTACCACTGACCCTCTCGCCAACCTTCTCACCACTGACCCTCTTACCAACCTTCTCACCACTGACCCTCTTACCACCTTCTCACCACTGACCCTCTACGCAACCTTCTCACCACTGACCCTCTTACAAACCTTCTTACCACTGACCCTCTTACCAACCTTCTCACCACTGACCCTCTCACCAACCTTCTCACCACTGACCCTCTTACCAACCTTCTCACCACTGACCCTCTTACCAACCTTCTTACCACTGACCCTCTCGCAACCTCTTCACCACTGACCCCTTACCAACCTTCTCACCACTGACCCTCTTACCAACCTTCTCACCACTGACCCTCTACCAACCTTCTCACCACTGCCTCTTACCCCTTCTCACATCTGACCCCCTACCAAACCCTTTTTACCACTGCCCCCCCTTCCCCAAAAGTTCTCAACCCCTGAAACCCCCTTACCCAAACCCTTTTTACCACTGAAACCCCCTTCCAACCTTTTCCCCACCACTGACCCTCCCACAACCCCTTTTTACCACTGACCCTCTTACCAACCACTCTGAACCTCTTTCCAACTTCTTACCACTGACCCTCTCGGCCAACCTTCTCACACTGACCTCTTACAACCTTCTCACCACTGTCCTCTACCTACCCTTCTCACAAGACCATCTTACCATCCTTCTCGCCACTGATCTCTCGCCAACGTTCTCACCACTGACCCCTCTCCAACCTTCTCACAATGACCCTCTCGCCAAAATTCTCACACTGACCCTTCACCAACCTTTTCCACTGACCTCTCGCCAACCTTTTCTCCTCCCCCCCAACACTGACCCTCTCGCCAACGTTCTCACCACTGACCCTATCCACCAACTTCTTACCACTGACCCTCTCGCACCTTCTCACACTGACCTCTCACAACCTTCTTACCACTGACCCTCTTGCAACGTTCTCCCACTGGCCTCTTACCATCCTACTTACACTGACTCTCGCCAAGTCTCTCCACTGGACCCTATACAACCTTCTTAACCACCTGACCTTCGCCAAACGTTCTCACCACTGACCCTTTACAACTTTCTTATCATGACCCTTCGCCAACGTCTCACATGACCCTCTTACCAACCTTCTTCCATGACCCTTCGCCAACCTCTCACCACTGACCATCTTACAACCTTCTATACCACTTACCCTCTCGCCAACCTTCTCACCAGTGACCCTCTTACCAACCTTCTCACCACTGACCCTCTACCAACCTTCTCACCAATGACCTGTTACCTACCATCTCACCCACAGACCCTCTTACCTACCTTCATACCTCTAACCCTCTCGCCAACCTTCTCACACTGACCTCTTTACCAACCTTCTCACCACTGTCCCTCTTACCAGCCTTTCACCACTGACCCTCTTACCAGCCTTCTCACCACTGACCCTTTACCAACCTGTTCTGACCTCTAACCTGTAGTGCCAACCTTCTCACCACTGGACCTCTTACCAACCTTCTCACACTGACCTCTTAACATCTTCTCCACACTGACCCTCTTTACCTACCTTCTCACCACTGACCATGTACCAAACCTTCGTACACGATCCCTCTGCCAACCTTTCACCACTGACCCTTTACCATACTTCGCACACTGTCCCTCTTACCAACCTTCTATCCACTGACTCGTTCAACCTTCGAACCAATGTCCCTCTTGACCATCCTTCTTACAGATCCCTCTCGCCACCGTCTACACTGTCCCTCTTACCATACATTTGTACCACTAACCCTTCGCCTACCTTCTCACCACTGTCCCTGCTCCATCTTACCAACCTTCTCACCACTGCCCTTCGCAACCTTCTCACCACTGACCTCTTTTACCATCCTTCTTACCACTTAAACCCTCTCGCCAACTTCTCACCACTGACCCTCTTACCAACCTTTCACCACTGACCCTCTTACCAGCTTCTCACCACTGCCCTCTTACAACTTCTCACACTGCCCTGTTACCAACTTCTCAGCACTGGACCCTTTACACCCTTCCTCACCACTGACCTTTACAACCTTCTCACAGACCCTTTCCCAACCTTTCACCATGACCTCTTACCAAACCTTCTCACCACAGACCACTCTTACCAACCTTCTCACACTGCCTCTTACAGCCTTCTTCACGACCCTTCCCCACCTTTCTCCATGGACCCTCTTTACCACCTTCTCACCACTGGACTCTTACCAACTTCTCAACCACTGACCGTCTTACCACCTTCTCCCCCACTGACCCTCCTTACCAACCTTCTCACCACTGACCCTTTACCAAACTTCTCACCAAGACACTCTTACCAACATTCTCACCACTGACCCTCTTACCAACCTTCATACCACTGGACCCTCGCGCCAACTTCTCACCACTGACCCTCTTACCAAAACCTTCTTACACTAACCCTCTCGCCAACTTCTCACCACTGACCTTTACCTAACTTTCACCACTGACCCTCTTCCAACCTTCTCACCAATGACCCTTTACACCTTCTTACCACTAACCTCTCGCCAACCTTCTCACCACTGACCTCTTACCAAATTCTCACCACTGACCCTCCTTACAACCTTTCTCACCACTGACAATTTACCAATTCTCACATTGCCCATCTTACAACTTCTTACGCGAACCTCTCGCCAACCTTCTCACCACTGACCTCTTACCAACCTTCTTACACTGATCCTCTCGCCAACCTTTCACCACTGACCCTTGTAGCTTACAACCTTCTCTCCACTGACCTCTTAGAACCTTTACCCATGCCCTCTCGCCAACGTTCTCACCACTGACCTCTCACCAACCTTCTTACCACTGACCTCTCGCCAACGTTCTTACACTGACCCTCTTACCACAACCTTCTTACCACTGACCCTTCTCGCAACGTTTCACAATGCCCTCTTACCAACTTTTACCACTGACCCTCTCGCCCACGTTCTCACCACTGGACCCTCTTACCAACCTTCTTACACTGACCCTCTCGCCAACTTCTCACCACTGACCCTCTTACCAACCTTTCTTACCACTGACCCTCTCGCCAACCTTCTCCACCATGACCTCTTACCAACGTTTCTCTCCATGACCTCTTACCAACTTCTTACCAATGTCCCTCTTACAAACCCTTCTTACCAGGACCATCTTTACAACCTTCTCACCTGACCCTTTACCAACCTTCTCACCACTGTCCCTTCTTACAACCTTCTCAACACTTGACCTCTTCCCATCCTTCTCTTCACTGACCCTACTTACCAACCTTCTTACACGGACCCTCTTACCACCTTTCACACTGACCCTCGTACCAACCTCTCACCATGACTCTCTACAAACCTTCTTACCACTGACCTCTTACAACCTTCTCAACCACTGACCCTCTTACCAACCTTCTCCATGACTCTTACCAACCTTTCTCACCACTGACACTCTCGCCAACTTTCTTACCACTGTCCCTATTACCAACTTCTTACCACTGACCCTCTCGCAACGTTCTTCACCACTGACCCTCTCACCAACCTTCTTACCAATGCCCCTCTCGCCAACCTTCTTCACCACTGACCCTCTCACCACTTCTTACCACTGACCTCTCACAAACGTTCTCCACTGACCTCTTACATCTTCTTACATGACCCTCGTACCAAGCTTTCTCACCATGACCTCTTACCAACTTCTTACCACTGGACGCTCTCGCCCAACTTCTCACCATGGACCCTCTTACAACCTCTCTTACCATAACCCTCTTGCCAAACCTTCTCACCAATGACCCTCTTACCAACCTTCACACTGACCCTCTTTCCAACCTTTCACACTGACCTCGTTACAACGTCATCACCACTGACCCTCTTACCACCTTCTTACACTAAACCTCTCGCAACTTCTCAACACTGACCCTCTTACCCACCTTCTCACCACTGACCCTCTTACCGCATTTCGCACCAATGACTCTTACCAACCTTCTTACCACTAACCCTCGCGCCAACCTTTCTCTCCATGACCCTCTTACCAACCTTCTCACCATGCCATCTTACCAACCTTCTCACCACAGACCCTTTACCAACCTTCTCTCACTGACCATCTTACCTACCTTCTTACACTGACCCTTCGCACCTTCTCACCACTGACCCTCTTTCCAACTTCTTACCACTAACCCTTCTCGCACTTTCAACACTGACCCTCTTACAACCTTTCTCACACTGACCTCTTACCTACCGTCTCACCACTGACCCTCTTACCAACCTTCTCACACTGACCCGCTTACCAACCTTCCCTCTCACAGACCTCTTACAAACTTCTTTCACTGACCCTCTCGCATCTTCTCACACTGACCCTCTTACCAACCTTCTCACATGACCCTCCTCGCCAACCTTTCACCACTGACCTCATACCATCCTTCTTACCCTACTGAACTCTCGCCACTTCTCACCCCACTGACCATTACCAACCTTCTCACACTGACCTCTTACCAACCTTCTCACCACTGACCCGCTTACCAACCTTCTCACACTGACTTTACCAACCTTCTCACATTGACCTTTACCAAACCTTCTCACACTGACCTTCTTAACTCCTTCTCACCCACTGACCCTCTTTACCAACGTCTTACCACTAACCTCTCGAAAACCTTCTCACCACTGACCTCTACCAACTTTCTTACCACTGACCTCTCGCAACCGTCTCACACTGACCCTTTCCAACCTTCTTACCACTGGCCTCTCGCCAACCTTCTCACACTGCCCTCTTACCAACTTCGTACCACTGACCCTCTGGCCCAAACGTTTTCACCACTGACCCTCTTACCAACTTCTTACCGCTGACCCTCTTCGCCAACGTTCTCACCACTACCCTTCTACCAACCTTCTTACCACTGACCTCTCGCCAACCTTCTCACACTGACCCTCTTACCAACCTTCTTACCACTGACCTCTCGCAACCTTCTCACCACTGACCTCTTACAACCTTCCTCTCATTACCTCTTACAACTTCTACCACTGACCTCTCGCCAAAACGTTTCACCACTGACCCTTTACCATCCTTCTTACCAACTAACTATCCTCTCGCAACTTTCACACTGACCTCTTACCACTTCTCACCAATTGACCTCTTCCCATCTTCTCACCACTGACTGTTACCACCTTCTCACCACTGACCCTCTTACCAGCCTTCTTACCCCTAACCTCTCGCCACCTTCTCACCACTGACCCTCTTACCAACTTCTCACACTGACCCTTTTACCAGCCTTCTCACCACTGACCCTCTTACCAACCTTCTTACAACTAACCCTTCGCCAACCTTCTCACCATGACCCTCTTACCATCCTTCTCACCACTGACCCTCTTCGAACCTTCTCCACCACTGACCCCTCTTACAACTTTTTACCACTAACCCTCTCGCCAACCTTCTCACACTGACCCTTACCAACCTTCTCACCATGACCCTCTTACCAACCTTCTCACACTGACCCTGTTACCAAACCTTTCGCACTGACCTCTTACCAGTTTTTACCTCTAAACCTCTCGCAACATTCTCTCCACTGACCTATGCTTACCAACTTCTCACCACTGATCCCTCTTACAGCTTTCTCACCACTGCCCTCATACAACCTTCTTACCACTATCCCTCTCGCCAACTTTCACCACTGACCCTCTACCAACTTGTCACGACTGACCCTTTACTACCTTCTCACACTGACCCTTTCTTACCAACCTTTCTTACCACTAACCCTTCGCCAACTTCTCACCACTGACCCTCTTACCACCCTTTCACCCACAGAACCCTCTTACCAACTTCTCACCACTGCCTCATACCAACCTTATCACCACTGACCCTCTTACAACCTTCTCACCACCTGACCCTCTTACAACCTTTCCACGACCCAACTTACCAAACCTTCTCACATGACCCTCTTACCAACCTTCTCCCTACACTGACCTCTCGCCAACTTCTCACCACTGACCCTCTTACCACCTTCTCACACTGACCTTTACAAACCTTCTCACACTGACCCTCTTACCAACCTTCTCACCACTGACCTTTTACAACCTTCTCACCACTGACCCTCTCACCCAACCTTCTTACACTGGACCCTCTCGCAAACGTTCTTCACACTGACCATCTTACAACCCTTCTTACCACTGACCCTCTTACCATCCTTCTCACACACTGACCCTTACCAACCTTCTTACCACTGCCCTCTTACAACATCTACCACTGACCCTCTTACAACCTTCTTACCACTGACCTCTTACCAACGTTCTTAACCACTGACCCTTCTCGCCATCCTTCTCACCACTGACCCTTTTACAACCTTCTCACCACTGACCCTCTTTCCAACCCTTCTCACCACAGGACCCTCTTTACTTCCTTCTCACATTGACCTTTACAACCTTCTCACATGACCTCTTTCCAACCTTCTCACCATGACCTCTTACCAACCTTCTCACCACTTGACCCTCTTACCAACTTCTCACACTGACCCTCTTACCAACCTTCTCACCGCTGACCCTCTTACCCAACCTTCTCACCTATGACCCCTTACCAACCTTTCTCACCATGACCTCTTCTACCACCTCTCTCCACTGGACTCTCCTCGCCAACGTTCGTCACCACTGGACCCTCTCCACCCAACTTATTACACTGACTCTCTACCAACCTTTTTACCACTGACCCTCTCACCAACCTTCTTACCTCTGACCCTCTTACCAAAACTTCTCACATGCCACCTCTTACAACCTTCTACAGACCCTTCACCAACCTTCTTACCTCGACCTTTACCAACCTTCTCACCTCTGCCTCCTCAAACCTTCTTACCACTTGACCCTCTCACCAACGTTCTCACATGACCTCTTACCAACTTCTTCACCAATGACCTCTTACCAACCTTCATTCACTGACCTTCACAGTACCTTCTTCACCACTGACTTTACAAACCTTTCACCCTGACCCTCTTCAACCTCTTACCACTGACCCTCTTACCTTACCTTCTTAACCACTGACCCTCTTACCAACCTTCTCACACTGACCTCTCACCAACCTCTCACACTGGACCCTCTTACCAACCTTTTCAACACTGACCCTCTTCACCAACCTTTTACACTGACCCTTCACCAACCTTCTCACCAGCTGACCTCTTACCAACCTTTCTTACACTGACCCTCTTACCAACCTTCTAACCACTGACTCATACAACCTTCTCCCACTGACCCTCTTACAACCTTCTCACCACTGCCTCTACCATCCATCTTATCACTGACCCTCCACAACTCTTACCATGACCCTCTCACAACTCTCACCACTGACCTCTTCCAACCGTTCTCACCACTGACCCTCTTTTACCAACCTTCTCACACCATGAAATCCCTCTCACCAACCTTTCACCACCTGACCCTCTTACCAACCTTCTCACATGGTCCCTCTTACCACCTTCTTACAACTGACCTCTCACCAACCTTTCTCACCACTGATCTCTCACCAACCTTTCTCACCCTGACCCTCTTACCAACCTTCTTACCACTGACCCTCTCGCCCAACGTTCTCACCACTGACCCTCTTATCAACCTTCACCCTGACACTCTCACCAACTTCTCACCCACTGACCTCTCGCCAACGTCCTCACACTGACCCTCTTACCAACTTCTCACCACTGACCTCTTCACAACCTTCTCACACTATGACCCTCTCGCCAACGTTCTCACCACTGACCCGCTCACAACCTTCTTCCACTGACCCTCTAGCCAACCTTCTCCCACTGACCCTCTTAACCAATTCTCACTCGACCCTTCACCAACCTTCTTACCACGACCCTGTCGCAACGTTCTCACACTGACACGCTCACCAACCTTCTTCACACTGGGGACCCTCTCGCTAACGTTCTCACATGTCCCTCTCCACCAACTTCTTACCACGGACCCTCTCGCCAACTGTCTCACCACTGACCTTCTCACCAACCTTCTTACCATGACTCTCACAATCATTCACACACTGGTCCTTCCGCCAACGTTCTCACCACTGACCCTTCACCAACTTGTACAATGACCTCGTAACCAACTTCACATCACTGACCTCTCGCAACGTTTCACCATGACCCTCTCACCAACCTTCTTACCACTGACCCTCTCACCATCCTTCACACATGACCTCTCGCCAACTTCTTACTCTGACCCTCTCCCCAACCTTTCTTACCACTGACCTCTCACCATTCCTTCACACCAACTGACCTCTCGCAACGTTCTTCACCACTGACCCTCTCACAACCTTCTTTCACGTGACCCTCTCACCATCCTTCACACACGGACCTCTCGCCAAACATTCTTACCTCTGGACTCTCACCAATCCTTCTCACCACTGACTCTCAACACTGGACCTCTCACCACCTCTCTCCACTGACCTTCTCACCACTGGACCCTCTCAACACTGACCCTCTCACCAAACTCTCTCACCACTGACCTTCTCACCACTGACCCTCTAATTTCACAGTGGTAGCTCGGTTTGCTCAAACTGAACAATACCCGGGTTAAATCCTGCGCAATCTAGGTTGGTAGTGGACTTAGCTGACAAAACTGAGTGTCCGTAAGTCGTCTTTAAACATTGGGTGTGTTACCTTGTCTGCTGTCTCGTTCACCTAGCAGGCAAGTATGTGTCTGGGTGTTAAAAAATGGACTGGTGTGGGTCGAACCTTGGGGGACAAGATTATTGTAAGTAGCATGAAATACTCTGCATAACCAGGGCTTTGGTACAGTATATCATTGATGTCAACTATGGTCTATATAAGTTGTATGTGTACTTATAGATATAAAATATTATTATTATTTATTATTAATATGATTGTATGATTATTATTCCAGGTGTTCACTGGAAGTCAGTCAATTACTGTTTATTGCAGCCTGGAATAGAATTATATGGGAAATTATGCCTAAGTAAACTCAGTCTCCCCCTGTGCCTTTTTTTTTTTGTTAGGGGGGGGGTAGGTATTTTTGTTGGTTGGTATATAATCAAATGAACATGCCTAACTTCATGACAGGAATGAATCTTAAACAACTGTGGATTGTTTAAGTAAGATTAATGGTTAATATTATACATTAGATGGTTGCCTTTATGAACGATATTACTACTAATATAGGTAGTAGGTTGGTAGACAACAACCACCACGGGAAGTACTATCGTTCCTGCCAGATGACTGTGAAACAGAAACCTGTAATGTTTGCATGAATGGTAGGATTGCTGGTTTTTTTCTGTCTCATAAACACGCTAGAGAACAGGGATATCTTGCTACTCCTACTTACACTTTGGTCACACTTCACAGACACGCACATGCATATATATTTATACATTAAAAACATTTACGTTTTTCTTCTTTTTCTAAATTGCTCTTGTTCTTCTTTATTTCTTCTATTGTCCATGGGGGATGTGGAAAGAATTTTCCTCCGATAGCATGCGTGTCATATGAGGCGACCTAAAATTCCGGAGCAATGGGCTAGTAATCCGTTCTCCTGTAGTATTTACATAAAGAGAAGAAAAAACTTTATAAAACTGGATGCTTAAATGTGCGTGGATGTAGTGCAGATGTCAAGAAACAGATGATGTTGATGTTATGAAATGAAAAGAAGTAGGATGTCCTGGCCCTAAGCGAAACAAAGCTGAAGGGGGTAGGGGTGTTGCGGTGGGGGGAAATAAATGAGATAAATCTGGAGTACTGAGAGAGTTAGAGCAAGGAAGGGGTAGCAGTAATGTTGATTGATTCAGTTTTATGGAAGGAGGAAAGAGAATATGAATGTGTAAATCAAGAATTAAGTGGATAAGTAAAAGGTTGGATGCCGAAAAGTGGTCCATAATATGCGGTATGCACTGGAGAAGAGAGGATTGCAGAGGAGAGAGAGACATTTTGGGAGATGTTAAGTGAATGTATAGGAGCCTTTGAACCAGTGAGAGAGTAATTGTGGTAGGGGACTGAATGCTAAAGTAGGAGAAACTTTTAGAGAGGGTGTGGTAGGTAAGTTTGGGGTGCCAGGTCTAAATGATAATGGGAGCCTTTGCTTGAACTTTGTATAGAAAGGGGTTTAATTATAGGTAATACATATTTTAAGAAAAAGAGGATAAATAAGTATACAAGATATGATGAAGGCCGAAATGACAGTAGTTTGTTGGATTATGTATTGGTAGATAAAAGACTGTTGAGTAGACTTCAGGATGTACATGTTTATAGAGGGGCCACAGATATATCAGATCACTTTCTAGTTGTAGCTACACTGAGAGTAAAAGGTAGATGGGATACAAGGAGAATAGAAGCATCAGGGAAGAGAGAGGTGAAGGTTTAAAAACTAAAAGAGGAGGCAGTCAGGGTAAGATATAAACAGCTATTGGAGGATAGATGGGCTAATGAGAGCATAGGCAATGGGGTCGAAGAGGTATGGGGTAGGTTTAAAAAATGTAGTGTTAGAGTGTTCAGCAGAAGTTTGTGGTTACAGGAAAGTGGGTGCGGGAGGGAAGAGGAGCGATTGGTGGAATGATTATGTAAAGAGAGTAGTAAGGGAGAAAAAAGTTAGCATATGAGAAGTTTTTACAAAATAGAAGTGATGCAAGGAGGGAAGAGTATATGGAGAAAAAGAGAGAGGTTAAGAGAGTGGTGAAGCAATGTAAAAAGAGAGCAAATGAGAGAGTGGGTGAGATGTTATCAACAATTTTGTTGAAAATAAGAAAAAGTTTTGGAGTGAGATTAACAAGTTAAGGAAGCCTAGAGAACAAATGGATTTGTCAGTTAAAAATAGGAGAGGAGAGTTATTAAATGGAGAGTTAGAGGTATTGGGAAGATGGAGGGAATATTTTGAGGAATTGTTAAAATGTTGATGAAGATAGGGAAGCTGTGATTTCGTGTATAGGGCAAGGAGAATAAACATCTTGTAGGAGTGAGGAAGAGCCAGTGTGAGTGTGGGGGGAAGTTCGTGAGGCAGTAGGTAAAATGAAAGAGGATAAGGCAGCCGGGATTGATGGGATAAAGATAGAAATGTTAAAAGCAGGTGGGGATATAGTTTTGGAGTGGTTGGTGCAGTTATTTAATAAATGTATGGAAGGGGTAAGGTACCTAGGGATTGGCAGAGAGCGTGCATAGTTCCTTTGTATAAAGGCAAAAATTATAGGGGGATAAGTCGTTTTAGTTATACCTGGTCAAGTGAATGGTAGATTTTTTAT
>NW_026507962.1:0-14289 GCF_026875155.1 Cherax quadricarinatus
TTTTTGTTTTTTTTTGAATGTGCACACATATTTTGTATATGTGTGTGTTGGTAGCATGGTGTTTGTAGTGATGTGTATGTGTAGACCAAAGTGAAAAGTAAACATCAGAAGAGAGTTTGTATGATCTACATGATAATTCACAATAAAGACGAACACAATTCCGTGGTACAGCTGTCAGCTTGGCTGACTGCTGACTGCTGACAGCAGAGTCAGCAAGTCAATATGAAAGAAATGAGGCAATAAGGTTAAAAATGGGAAATTTAGAATGGCTTAATTAAGGTTGAAGTGTGTCACGCAGTTGGAATAAAGTATTGGAATAATTCATGATTTTGTTCCTAATGTGAATAAAAGAAGAAAATGGAATTTTTTTTTAAATATGCAATAATTATAACGGAATAAGACTGTTAATGGGAAAGATAAAATATATGTAACAAAGAAGAGTGTGAATTAAGAAAGGGAAGTAAATATGTGGATCATGTGTAAACACTGATACAACACTTATATAAAGGAAAGCAACACTTAGGTGCATTTATAGGTTTGCAAAATATATATGAGAGATGTTGGTAGGTAATGTTTTGATAGCTATAGTGTTGAATTAAGTTATAATATGCAACAAAGACGGTAAATATTTACACAAAAAACTAGGTTCTAGATAATGTTGTGTGATGTCACCTCTGATCTTAAAGACGTGTGATGTCACTGTACTTTCGTCAAAAGACAATATATATATATATAAAGCAAACCATCACGTAGACCAGGTGTCACTGGAAACACAGCTTTATTAGCATAGTATGTTAAAACTCTGTCCTCACACACACACCCACACACACTCGGACACAAACACACACACTCTCTCTCTCTGACTGTCTGTCTGTCTGTCTGTCTGTCTGTCTGTCTGTCTGTCTCTCTCTCTCTCTCTCTCTCTCTCTCTCTCTCTCTCTCTCTCTCTCTCTCTCTCTCTCTCTCACACACACACACACACATGTGTGTGTATGGCATGGTTCGTTTATATGAAGATACTTTATATGTGTATGTTGTGCGCCCTTTTTAGCTTTCCATGTCAAATGCGACACATGAATTAATAAATAAAAATGAAGACAGTGTAATATTTAATACAGTTTGATGGAAGTAGACAAATTCATCAACACTTGGGCAATCATCTATGTAAAATAAAACACTCGCAAATACTTTTAAACTGCTATATTATAAAAAAAAATCTTGTATCAGAATAACTTATAGTGTAACATAAAAGGGGAAATTCCAAATTTATAATTAATTTGCCAGTCCTTGGTGGCCCCGAAACTGTTTTGACAGCTTGGTGGCGTCTAGCTGGTGTACGGTCGCGGCTGTCTTGGTGGTGTAATTATGGACGCAGTTTTCTGTGTGTGTCACCTCCAGTAATTCCACCCACCTGGACAGTCTCTACCGTGACCAGTTAGACAAGACCAAGTTTCCACCCAGCAAGGTTCACGCGGGGTGGCAACCGCTGACTCTGGGGAAGTGGGGAAGGGAGTCCACATGAAGTGACACAAGTCGACTCCTGGAGACGCTGATCCGGGGAAGGCACCGCTGACCTCAGGGTAAGTGGAGAAAGGGAAGACATTCCCGGGGGGCGAAACGGGATGGATTCCCAGATACATGAACTTGGGGAAGGTTGTTGGTTTAGGCTGACCTTGGGTAAGTGGGGAAGGGGAGACATCCGGGAGCGAACGGATGGATTCCTGGCTACATGAACCTGGGGAAAGGCATGAATACATGCAGTTGAGGCTGACCTTGGGTAAGTGGGGAAGGGAAGACATCCGGCGGTAGACGGATGGATTCCTGGATACATGAACCTGGGTAAGGCAAGAATACCGCTGACTTTGGGGAAGTGGGGAAGGGAGTCCACCTGAGGTGACAAGTAAGTGAAAATCCTGGAGACACTGAACCCGGGGGAAAGGGACTGACCTAACTCGCTGACCTTAGGTAAGTGGGGAAGGGAAGACATCCGGGGAGCGAACGGATGGATTCCTGGATACATGGAACTTGGGGAGAAGGTCGTTGTTGAGGCTGACCTTGGGAAAAGTGGGGAAGGGGAGAATCCGGGAGCAAACGGATGGATTCCTGGATACATGAACCTGGGTAAGGCTGAGGCGGGAAAGGGCCCACAGAGAGGGAGACGCGAGGCGGACCTTAGGGAAGTGAGGAAGGGAAGACATCCCGGGGCCTCGGATGGATTCCTGGACACATGAACTTGGGGATGGCGAGGGGGGGCGGACCTTAAAGATGAATCACTGGCCCCCAGTGGCAAGGTCTGGTAACTCAGAGATAACTCTGAGGCTGACAGTGTGTCGCAAAAAAATAATTATTATATAATTTTTTTTTATTAAACTGTTACTAATAATTCATGATTTGGATTCAAAAGGGTGGTGTTATTCCCACTCCAGCCTCCCTGACAGTAGCCACGGTCGTGTTATTCTCACTTTAGCCTCCATGACAGTAGCCACGGTGTTGTTATTCCCACTCCAGACTCCTGGACAGTAGCCACGGTGGTGTTATTCCACTATAGCCTCCCCGACCCGTAGCCCCAGTGTTGTTATTCCCACTCCCGGACTCCTGGGACAGTAGCCACGGTGGTGTTATTCCCACTCCAGCCTCCCTAACAGTAGCCACGGTGTTGTTATTCCCACTCCAGACTCCTGGACAGTAGCCACGGTGGTGTTATTCCCACTATAGCCTCCCTGACAGTAGCCACAGTGTTGTTATTCCCACTCCAGACTCCTGGACAGTAGCCACGGTGGTGTTATTCCCACTCCAGCCTCCCAAACAGTAGCCACGGTGGTGTTATTCCCAATCCAGCCTTCCAGACAGTAGCCACGGTGATGTTATTCCCCTCCAGCCTCCCTGACGAGCCCCGGTGTGTTTATTCCCCCTCCAGCCCCCCTGACAGTAGCCCGGTGATGTTTATTCCCACCCAGCCCCCCTGCCCGTAACCCCACGGTGGGTTATTCCCACTCCCGCCTCCCCTAACAGTAGCCACGGTGTTGTTATTCCCCTCCAGACTCCCGGACAGTGCCACGGTGGTGTTATTTTCCCCTCCAGCCCCCTTGACAGTATTCACGGTGTGTCATCCACTCCAGCCTCCCCGACAGTAGCTTGGTGGCGTTATTCCACTCCCGCCCCCCTAACGTAGCCCCCTGTGGTGTTATTCCCCCCTCCCCCCCTCCCCAACAGTAGCCCGGTGGTGTTTTCCTACTCCGCCTTCCCCGACAGTAGCCACGGTGGTGTTATTCCCACTCCAGCCTCCCTGACAGTAGCCACGGTGGGGTTATTCCCACTCCAGCCTCCCAGAAGTAGGGGGCCCCTGTGGTTTATTCCCCCTCCAGCCTCCCAGACAGTAGCCACGGTGGTGTTATTCCCCCTCCCCCCTCCCAGACGTAGCCACGGTGGTGTTATTTTCCCCTCCCGCCTCCCCGACAGTAGCCACGGTGGTGTTTTTCCCCTCCCGCCTCCCAGAAGTAGCCCCGGTGGTGTTTTTTCCCAATCCCGCCTCCCAGACAGTAGCCACGGTGATGTTATTCCCACTCCAGCCTCCCTGACAGTAGCCACGGTGATGTTTTTCCCACTCCAGCTCCCTGCCCGTAGCCCGGTTTGTTATTCCCCCTCCAGACTCCTGGACAGTGCCCCGGTGTTGTTTTTCCCCCTCCGACTCCTGGACAGAGCCACGGGGGTTGTTTTCCCCCTCCAGACTCCTGGGACAGTAGCCACGGTGGGGTTATTCCCACTCCGATCCCGGACAGTAGCCACGGTTTTTGTTATTCCCACTCCAGACTCCTGGACAGTACCACGGTGTTGTTTTCCCACCCAGGGTCCCGGCAGTAGCCACGGTGGTGTTATTCCCCCTCCGCCTCCCTGACAGTAGCCACGGTGGTTTATTTCCACTCCAGCTCCCGGACAGTAGCCCGGGGGTTTTTATTCCCCCCTCCAGACTCTGGGGGCAGTAGCCACGGTGGTGTTTTCCCTCCCGCCTCCCTGACAGTAGCCACGGTGGTGTTATTCCCACTCCACCCCCCCTGACAGAGCCACGGTGGTTTTTATTCCCACTCCAGACTCTGGCAGTAGCCACGGTGGTGTTATTCCCCCTCCCGACTCCTGGACAGTAGCCACGGTGGTGTTATTCCCCCTCCAGCCTCCCCGACAGAGCCCCGGTGGTGTTTTCCCACTCCCGCCTCCTGACGTAACCATGGTGGTTTATTCACATCCGCCTCCCAAATGAGCCCGGGGTGTTATTCCCACTCCAGCCTCCCTAACAGTACCAAGGTGGGTTTTACCCCTCCCCAAACCCCCCTGACAGTAGCACTGTGGTGTTATTCCCACTCCAGCCCCCCTAAAAGTAGCAAGGTGGGGTTTTACCCCCTCCGCCCCCCTGCAGTAGCCAGGTGGGGTTTTCCCCCCTCCCGCCTCCCTAACAGTAGCCCGGTGGTGTTTTTTCCCAAATCCAGCCTCCCTAACGTGCCACGGTGGTGTTATTCCCCCTCCCGCCCCCCCTAACAGTAGCCACGGTGGTGTTATTCCCCCCTCCAGCCTCCCCAAAAAGTAGCCCCCGGTGGGTTTTATTTTCCCCCCCTCCAGCCTCCCTAACAGTAGCCACGGTGGGGTTTTTCCCAATTTCCAGCCTCCCCGACAGTGCCCTGTGGTGTTATTCCTACTCCAGCCTCTAGCAGTCCAGTGCGGTCTTATTTGTGTTTATTCCCCCGGGGTTAACATAAAAAAAAATACAAGGTAGTATGTTGAAATTGTTCAATAGTCACCAGAGTTAACATGAAACAAAAAAGAAACAGTCGTTGCGCGCGATCCCAGAAAGTTTCTTCTACCTTATGTTCTTGTTATTCTGTGTTTCTTTATGTCTTCTGTGTTTTTGTTCTTTTCGTGTTACTGTACTCTTTATTTATTACTTTTTCTCTTCTTTTGTGTTACTGTATGGTTTCTGGTTACTGTAGATCTTATGTGTTACTGTACGTTTTTTGTGTTCTGTTGACTTCTGTGTTCTTGGGTGATCTTCTGTTTACTGTATGGTCTTCGTGTTACTGTTTGATCTTTTGTGTTACTGTACTGTTCTTCTGTGTTACTGTACTGGTCTTCTGTGTTACTGTGCTGATCTTCTGTGTTACTGTGCTGATCTTCTGTGTTACTGTACTGATCTTCTGTGTTACTGTGCTGATCTTCTGTGTTACTGTACTGGTCTTCTGTGTTACTGTACTGATCTTCTGTGTTACTGTACTGATCTTCTGTGTTACTGTGCTGATCTTCTGTGTTACTGTACTGGTCTTCTGTGTTACTGTACTGGTCTTCTGTGTTACTGTACTGATCTTCTGTGTTACTGTACTGTTCTTCTGTGTTACTGTACTGATCTTCAGTGTTACTGTGCTGATCTTCTGTGTTACTGTACTGGTCTTCTGTGTTACTGTACTGTTCTTCTGTGTTACTGTACTGTTCTTCTGTGTTACTGTACTGATCTTCTGTGTTACTGTACTGTTCTTCTGTGTTACTGTACTGGTCTTCTGTGTTACTGTACTGGTCTTCTGTGTTACTGTACTGATCTTCTGTGTTACTGTACTGATCTTCTGTGTTACTGTACTGTTCTTCTGTGTTACTGTACTGATCTTCTGTGTTACTGTGCTGGTCTTCTGTGTTACTGTACTGGTCTTCTGTGTTACTGTACTGATCTTTTGTGTTACTGTACTGATCTTCTGTGTTACTGTACTGGTCTTCTGTGTTACTGTACTGATCTTCTGTGTTACTGTACTGATCTTCTGTGTTACTGTACTGGTCTTCTGTGTTACTGTACTGATCTTCTGTGTTACTGTACTGATCTTCTGTGTTACTGTACTGGTCTTTTGTGTTACTGTACTGATCTTCTGTGTTACTGTACTGGTCTTCTGTGTTACTGTACTGGTCTTTTGTGTTACTGTACTGGTCTTCTGTGTTACTGTACTGGTCTTTTGTGTTACTGTACTGATCTTTTGTGTTACTGTACTGGTCTTCTGTGTTACTGTACTGTTCTTCTGTGTTACTGTACTGGTCTTCTGTGTTACTGTACTGGTCTTTTGTGCTACTGTACTTATCTTCTGTGTTACTGTACTGGTCTTCTGTGTTGCTGTACTGTTCTTCTGTGTTACTGTACTTGTCTTCTGTGTTACTGTACTGGTCTTCTGTGTTACTGTACTGATCTTCTGTGTTACTGTACTGATCTTCTGTGTTACTGTACTGATCTTTTGTGTTACTGTACTGATCTTCTGTGTTACTGTACTGGTCTTCTGTGTTACTGTACTGTTCTTCTGTGTTACTGTACTGGTCTTCTGTGTTACTGTACTGGTCTTCTGTGTTACTGTACTGATCTTCTGTGTTACTGTGCTGATCTTCTGTGTTACTGTACTGGTCTTCTGTGTTACTGTACTGGTCTTCTGTGTTACTGTACTGATCTTCTGTGTTACTGTACTGGTCTTTTGTGTTACTGTACTGGTCTTTTGTGTTACTGTACTGGTCTTTTGTGTTACTGTACTGATCTTCTGTGTTACTGTACTGGTCTTCTGTGTTACTGTACTGTTCTTCTGTGTTACTGTACTGGTCTTCTGTGTTACTGTACTGGTCTTCTGTGTTATTGTAGTGTTCTTCTGTGTTACTGTACTGTTCTTCTGTGTTACTTTACTGTTCTTCTGTGTTACTGTACTGTTCATCGGTGTTTCTGTACTGGTCTTCTGTGTTACTGTACTGGTCTTCTGTGTTATTGTACTGGTCTTCTGTGTTACTGTACTGGTCTTCTGTGTTACTGTACTGGTCTTCTGTGTTACTGTACTGTTCTGTGTTACTGTACTGGTCTTCTGTGTTACTGTACTGGTCTTCTGTGTTATTGTAGTGTTCTTCTGTGTTACTGTACTGTTCTTCTGTGTTACTGTACTGCTCTTCTGTGTTACTGTACTGGTTTTCTGTGTTATTGTGCTGGTCTCCTGTGTTACTGTACTGGTCTTCTGTGTTACTGTACTGTTCTTCTGTGTTACTGTACTGTTCTTCTGTGTTACTGTACTAGTCTTCTGTGCTACTGTACTGGTCTTCTGTGTTACAGTACTGGTCTTCTGTTTTATTGTAGTGTTCTTCTGTGTTACTGTACTGTTCTTCTGTGTTACTGTACTGGTCTTCTGTGTTACTGTACTGGTCTTCTGTGTTACTGTACTGTTCTGTGTTACTGTACTGGTCTTCTGTGTTACTGTACTGGTCTTCTGTGTTACTGTACTGTTCTTCTGTGTTACTGTACTGTTCTTCTGTGTTATTGTACTGTTCTTCTGTGTTACTGTACTGGTCTTCTGTGTTACTGTACTGGTCTTCTGTGTTACTGTACTGGTCTTCTGTGTTACTGTACTGGTCTTCTGTGTTACTGTACTGGTCTTCTGTGTTACTCTACTGGTCTTCTGTGTTACTGTACTGGTCTTCTGTGTTACTGTACTGGTATTCTGTGTTACTGTACTGGTCTTCTGTGTTACTGTACTGGTCTTCTGTGTTACTGTACTGGTCTTCTGTGTTACTGTACTGGTCTTCTGTGTTACTGTACTGGTCTTCTGAGTTATTGTACTGGTCTTCTGTGTTACTGTACTGGTCTTCTGTGTTACTGTACTGTTCTTCTGTGTTACTGTACTGGTCTTCTGAGTTATTGTACTGGTCTTCTGTGTTACTGTACTGGTCTTCTGTGTTACTGTACTGGTCTTCTGTGTTACTGTACTGTTCTGTGTTACTGTACTGGTCTTCTGTGTTACTGTACTGGTCTTCTGTGTTATTGTAGTGTTCTTCTGTGTTACTGTACAGTTCTTCTGTGTTACTGTACTGGTCTTCTGTGTTACTGTACTGTTCTTCTGTGTTACTGAACTGTTCTTCTGTGTTATTGTACTGGTTTTCTGTGTTATTATACTGGTCTCCTGTGTTACTGTACTGGTCTTCTGTGTTCCTGTACTGTTCTTCTGTGTTACTGTACTGTTCTTCTGTGTTACTGTACTGGTCTTCTGTGTTACTGTACTGTTCTTCTGTGTTATTGTACTGGTCTTCTGTGTTACTGTACTGGTCTTCTGTGTTACTGTACTGTTCTTCTGTGTTACTGTACTCTTCTTCTGTGTTACTGTACTGGTCTTCTGTGTTACTGTACTGGTCGTCTGTGCTACTGTACTGGTCTTCTGTCTTACTGTACTGATCTTCTGTGTTACTGTACTGATCTTCTGTGTTACTGTACTGATATTCTGTGTTACTGTACTGATATTCTGTGTTACTGTACTGGTCTTTTGTGTTACTGTACTGGTCTTTTGTGTTACTGTACTGATCTTCTGTGTTACTGTACTGGTCTTCTGTGTTACTGTACTGGTCTTCTGTGTTACTGTACTGGTCTTCTGTGTTATTGTATTGGTCTTCTGTGTTACTTTACTATTCTTCTGTGTTACTGTACTGGCCTTCTGTGTTACTTTACTGTTCTTCTGTGTTGCTGTAGTGTTCTTCTGTGTTGCTGTAGTGTTCTTCTGAGTTACTGTACTGTTCTTCTGTGTTACTGTACTGGTCTTCTGTGTTACTGTACTGATTTTCTGTGTTACTGTACTGTTCTTCTTTGTTACTGTACTGTTCTTCTGTGTTACTGTACTGTTCTTCTGTGTTGCTGTAGTGTTCTTCTGTGTTACTGTACTGTTCTTCTGTGTTACTGTACTGGTCTTCTGTGTTACTGTACTGGTTTTCTGTGTTACTGTACTGTTCTTCTGTGTTACTGTACTGTTCTTCTGTGTTACTGTACTGTTCTTCTGTGTTGCTGTAGTGTTCTTCTGTGTTACTGTACTGTTCTTCTGTGTTACTGTACAGGTCTTCTGTGTTATTGTATTGGTCTTCTGTGTTACTTTACCTTTCTTCTGTGTTACTGTATTGGTTTTCTGTGTTACTGTACAGGTTTTCTGTGTTACTGTACAGGTTTTCTGTGTTACTGTACAGGTTTTCTGTGTTACTGTACAGGATTTCTGTGTTACTGTACAGGTCTTCTGTGTTACTGTACAGGTTTTCTGTGTTACTATACTGGTCTTCTGTGTTACTGTACTGGTCTTCTGTGTTATTGTATTGGTCTTCTGTGTTACTTTACTATTCTTCTGTGTTACTGTATTGGTTTTCTGTGTTACTGTACAGGTTTTCTGTGTTACTGTACAGGTTTTCTGTGTTACTGTACAGGTTTCCTGTGTTACTGTAGAGGTTTTCTGTGTTACTGTACAGGTTTTCTGTGTTACTGTACAGGTTTTCTGTGTTACTGTACAGGTTTTCTGTGTTACTGTACTGGTTTTCTGTGTTACTGTACAGGTTTTCTCTTTTACTGTACAGGTTTTCTGTGTTACTGTACAGGTCTTCTGTGTTATTGTGCTGGACTTCTGTGTTATTGTACTGGTCTTCTGTGTTATTGTACAGGTCTTCTGTTTTATTGTACTGGTCTTCTGTGTTATTGTACTGGTCTTCTGTGTTATTGTACAATTCTTTTGTGTTATTGTACTGGTCTTCTGTGTTATTGTACTGGTCTTCTGTGTTATTGTACTGGTTTTCTGTGTGACTATTCTTGTCTTCTGTGTTACGTACTGGTCCCTTTTGTTTTTACTGTACTGGTCTTTTTTGTGTTATTGTACTGGTTTTTTGTGTGCTGTTTTTTGCCCTTTTGTGTTACTGTACTGGTCTTAAGTGTTTCTGTACGGTCTTCTGTGTTATTTTACGGGGCTTCGTGTTACTGTACTGGTCTTCTTTTGTTACTGTACGGGCTTCGTGTTACTGTACGGGGCACCTGTTTTTTTACGTAAAATTGGGCCTTTTGTGTTACTGTACTGTTTTTTTGTGTTTAAGGGACTTTTTTCTGGTTTCTTACGGTTTTTCTGTGTTTTTTTACTGGTCTTCTGTGTTTTCTGTACAGGTTCTTTTTTTCCCGGTTTTTGGGGTTTTTTACTGGTTTTTCTGTTTTACGTTCTTGCTTTCTGTGTTTTCTGTAGGGGCCCTTTTGTGTTACTGTACCTTTTTGGTTCTCTGGCTACTGGTTTCTTGGGCTTCTTTTTACTGTATTTTCTTCTGTGTTACTGAAATGGGGGCTTCTGTTTACTGTCTGTTTCTGTTTACTGAAATGTTTCTGTTTTTACTGTTTCTGGGCTTTTGTGGGTTCTTAAAGGGCTTTTGTGTTACTGTACGGGGGTTCTTTTTTCTGTACTGGTCTTTTGTGTTACTTAAATGGGGTTTTCCCCCCCCCTTTTTTGTTACTTACTGGTTTTTTTCTGTGTTTTGTATTGGTCTTTTTGTGTTTACTTTTCTTCTTGTTACTAAAAAGGCCCTTTTGTGTTTTTTTTACGGGTTTTTTTGTGTTCTGTATGGTTTTTCTGTGTTTCCTAATGGTTTTTCTGGGTTACTGTACGTCTTTCCCCGTGTTACTTCCCGGTCTTCTGTGTTAAGACTTTTTTTTCTTTTGTTACTGAAATGTTTTTTCCCTTTTTATTTTAGGCTTTTTTTCTTTCCCCGTTTACTGTACTGGCCCTTTTGTGTTCTGTATGTTCTTTTCTGTGTTTACCCGTACTGTTTTCTGTGTTACTGTACTGGTCTTCTGTGATACTGTACTGGGTTTTTTTTTGTTTTTCTGTTTTTTTTTTCCCCCCCCCTTTTCTGTGGTTTTTTGTACGTTCTTCTGTGTTTTCGGTACTTTCTTCTGTGTTTCTGTGGTTTTTTTGTTTCCCGTAAATGGTTTTTCTGTGTTTCTGTACGGTCTTTTTGTTATTTTAAATTTTTCTTCGGGGGTTTTTTTTAACCCTTTTTTCTGTGTTTTCTTATTGGGTTTTTTCTGGTTAAAGTACGGTTTTCTGTGTTACTGTAAGGTTTTCCCGTGTTAATTTTAACGTTTTTTTGTGTTACGTACGGTTTGGTTGTTTCTGTTTCAGGGTCTTCTGTTTACTGTAAAATTTTTTGTGTTACTTTCTGGTTTTTTTCGTGTTTTCTGTACTGGTCTTTTGTGTTTTTTTTATTTGGGCCCTTTTTGTTTTCTTTTAACTATTTTTCTGTGTTACTTTATTTTTTTTCTGTGTTACTGTAAAAGGTTTTTGTGTTTTCTTTACGGTTTTTTTTGGGTTACGACCCCGGTTTTTTTGGGTTGTTACGGGTTAAAAAGGTTTTTTCTGGGGTTTTAAAAATGGGGGAAAAGGGTTTTCTGGGGTTAACTGAAGGTTTTCTGGGTTCCCGGGGGGGGGTGTTTTCTGGGGGTTACCTGACGGGGGGTTTTTTGTTTCCCGTAAGGGTTTTCCAACGGTAAAAAGGGTTTCCGGAAAATGTACAAATTTCCCGGGGTTTAAGTCTGGAACCTTTTGGTTTTTGGAAGTTTTTTTAAAATTTTAAAGGCTTCTTTTTTAATTTTAAAAAAATTTTCGTGGGTTTTTGGGCGGGTCTTCTGTGTTAAGGGAAAAAATTCTTTTGTGTTATGTAACTTTTCTCCTTTGTTAAAAATTAAAAAAAGGTATGGTCTTCTGGGGGGTTTTAAATTTTAAACTGGTTTCTGGTTGGGGAACCCCAATCTTTTCCCTTTTGTGTTAATTGGGGGGGTGGGGGCTTCTGGTTTAAGTACGGTCCTTGTTTTTAATTGGGGGGGTTTTTTTTTTGTTCTTTTTTTGGGTTTTTTTTTCCGGGGGGTTTTTTTTTTTTCCTTTTTTTTTTCCTTTTTTTTTTTTTTTTTTTCTTGTGTTTTTTTTTTGGGGTTTTTTTGGTTTTTTTTGGGGGGTTTTTTGTTTTGGGGGTTTTTTTTTTTTTTGGGGGGGTTTTTTTTTTGTTTTCCCCGTTGGGGGTTTTTTTTTTTTTTGGGGTTTTTTTTTTTTTTGGGGAATTTTTTTTTTTTTTTTTTTTTAATTTCCCCTTTTTTTTTTTTTTTTTTTGGTTTTTAAATTTTTTTTTGTTTTTTTTTTTTTTTTAAAAAGGTTTTTTTTTTTTTTTTGTTGGCGGGGGGGGTTTTTTTTTTTTTTTTAATTTTTTTTTTTTAAAACCCCTTTTTCTTTTAATAGGAATAAAAAGATAAAGGATAAGGTGCCCCCTGGAGCTGGTTTGGGGGACTTTGTCAACAGGCTGGATAATATCGTCAGGTAATGGGAGCAAGCCCATTATCTGTCTCAGTGCTGGTGGAAATAAAATTTTGGGGAAAGGGTAGGAGAGAAGAGCTGCTAGATAAGTACAGGTCACTTATAGATTTCATTAAGTCTAAGGAGGGATCCCAATCATATGTAGCATCTTGCCTAGAAGGGAGTAGGAAATGAATGGTTGTCTAGGGCAATTGGTGTAAATTGCTGGCTAGACAGATACTGCAAGGAACTTGCAATCCCATTCATTGACAACTGGAACAACTTTTTATGGCAAACATGATATGTATGCAAGGATGGGGTACATCTCTCTGGGGCTGGGGTGGTAGCACTTGCAGACTCGATTGAGAAGGCCATTGGTGAAATGCCTATGATTTTAAACTGAGGGAAAGATAGAGGTATGGGTGTGTGTGGGAAACAAGCAGGTTGCAACACTTGGGTTGGAAACAGTAAATGTATAAAAGGCATTCAGCATGAAGTTATAAATAAAGACAATAGATCAGGTCAGCAAACAAAGGGGACGCAGAGGCAGCAAGGGACTAGCTCCCTTAAGGTTTACTATACTAATAGCAGGAGTGTAAGAAATAAGATAGATGAGCAAAGATTAATTGCAAGTGCAGGAGACATAGATATTATTGCTATAACAGAGACCTGGCTCAATCTGAAAGATAGAGAGATGCCCTCTGAATGTCACATACAAGGCTATAAATTATTCCACACTGACAGGGTCAACAGGAAAGGTGGTGGAGAAAGCGATGTATGTCAGAGACAATTTAAATTGTTGTGTTAGACAAGATATTAAATTAGAAGCGTCAGCCACTGAATCTGTTTGGTTACAGCTTCTCGAGGGCCGAGAAAAACTAATTTTGGGTGTGATTTACAGGACCCCAAATCTTGATAGGAGTGCAGTAAAACTTCTATGGGACGAAATTCGTAAACCATCTACATACGAAAATGTTGTGCTAATGGGAGATTTCAACAATAGACAGATTGACTGGAGCAATTTGACAGGAAATTTAGAGTCAGTGACTTTCTTGATACGATCCAGATTGTTTTTTAAAACAGTTTGTGACAGAGCCAACTAGGGGAAATAACCCCCTTGACTTGGTTCTTGCCAGTAGGGAAACACTAATTAATAATTTTTGAGGTTAATGATGAGCTTGGGGAAAGTGATCACAAATCACTCAGTTTTAATATATCATGGAATTCCCCTAATAATGGCAATCAAGTCTCCGTCCCTGACTTTCGCTTGGCTGATTTCATAGGGCTGAAAAATTACTTAGGTGGCTGAACTGGGAAAGACCTGACTAAGGGTCAGGTAGGTGGTGATGGTTGCCGATATGATTTCTTTCCAGGGCATAGTTCTAGCTGCTCAGTCAAATTATGTTCCAAATAGGGAAATCAGATCAAACAAAAATGATCCTAAATGGATGAACAATAGATTAAAATATCTGATTGGTCAAAAGAGAGGCATATATAGGCAAATCAAAAGAGGAGAGGGGCAATTGAGAAATCGATATATTCAGTTAAAGAGAGAAATAAAAAAGGGAATTAGAAAAGCAAAAAGAGATTATGAGGTTAAAGTTGCAAGAGAATCGAAGACTAACCCAAAAGGATTCTTTCAGGTATACAGAAGTAAGATCAGGGACAAGATAGGCCCACTCAAAAGTTCCTCGGGTCAGCTCACTGACAGTGATAAGGAAATGTGTAGAATTTTAACACATACTTCCTCTCAGTTTTTACACAGGAGGATACCAGCGATATTCCAGTAAATGAAAATTATGTAGAACAGGACGATAATAAACTGTGTACTATTAGGGTCACAAGTGACATGGTCCTTAGGCAAATAGATAAATTAAAACCTAACAAATCCCCAGGCCCTGATGAACTGTATGCAAGGGTTCTAAAGGAATGTAAAGAGGAGCTTAGCACACCTTTGGCTAATCTTTTCAACATATCACTACAAACTGCATGGTGCCAGATAAGTGGAAAATGGCAAATGTGATACCTATTTTCAAAGCAGGTGACAGGTCCTTAGCTTCGAACTATAGACCAATAGCCTAACCTCCATAGGGGAAAATTTATGGAATCAATAATTGGGCCCAGGCAGTTCGTAGCCACCTTAAAGCATAAATTAATCCCCGAATCTCAGCATGGTTTT
>NW_026507964.1:0-11571 GCF_026875155.1 Cherax quadricarinatus
TCAAGGGTTATACCCTACACAGGGGGCAAGGGTTTTACATACCTAGGTCCCAAAGGGTTAACTACACTGGGTCAAGGGTTAACCACAGGGGAAGGGGTTTTACAACACTAAGGGGCAAGGGGTTTTAACCCACACTAGGGTCAAGGTTTTATACCAAGGTCAAGGGTTATATCTCCAGGGGTCAAGGGGATACATAAAACAGGGTTAAGGGTTATATCATCCTAGGGGGAAGGGTTATATCATACACTGGGTCAAGGGGGTTTTATCGTGCACTAGGGGAAGGGTTATATCATACCAAAGGGGCAAGGGGTTTTAAACTACCTAGGTCAGGGTTATACCATACCAGGGGCAAGGGTTAACCTCCTGTCAAGGGGTTTCAAAATAACTAGGGTAAAAGTTATATCTACACTAGGGTAAGGGGTTTTACCCCAACTAGGGTCAAGGGTTATATCAAACAAAAATAAGGGTTTACCCTACACAGGGTCAAATTTCCTAACTAGGGGGGGGTTTACCATACAAGGGTCAAGGGGTTTTAACCATAACCCAGGTCAAGGGGGACAAATACCTAGGGTAAGGGGTTACCTACCCAGGGTTAGGGGGGTTTTATCATACACTAGGGTCAAGGTTATCCCTACACTTGGTAAGGGTTATAAACCTTTCATAAGGTCAAGGTTATACATAACTAGGGCAAGGTTTTTTAACATACCAGGGGCAAGGGTTATATGTGCAAGGGTCAAAGTTATTCCATTTGGGAAGGGGTTTTCCTACACTAGGGGAAGGTTTTATTCATACCTTTGGGGAAAAGGGTTTTACCAACACTGGGTTTTAAGGGGTTTTACCCTACACAAGGCAAGGGGTTAAAAAAAAAACTGGGCAAGGGTTATACCCTACCAAGGGGGAAGGGTTTTACCTCACTAGGGGGCAAGGGTTATACCCAAAAACCCAGGGCAAGGTTATACCCAAAATAGGGGAAGGGGTTTTAAAACACTAGGGAAGGTTTTCCCAAACTAGGTCAAGGGTTTACCATACATAGGAAAAGGTAACCATAACGGGGCAAGGGTTAACCATACACCAGTCAAGGGGATCCTACACAGGGAAGGTATACCATCACTAGGGGAAAGGGTATACCATACACAGGGCAAGGGGTTTTACATACACTAGGGTCAAGGGTTAACTCACAGGTTAAGGGTTATACAACAAAGGGCAAGGAAATAACATATGGTCAGGGTTATACCATACACGGTCAAGGGGTTTTCCCCAAAAACCCAGGGTAAGGGTTCCTCAAAGGGGAAGGGGTTTTACCCTACCTAGGGAAAAAGGGTTTTTTTCCATACAAGGGGCAAGGGGTTTTACCATACAAAGGGGAAGGGTTTTACCTAACGGGGCAAGGGTTTTTTACCAACACAGGGCAAGGGTTTTTCATACACAGGGTAAGGGATACCAACAAGGGAAGGGTTTTTTAACCCAAAACCCAGGGTAAGGTTATCCATACCTTTGGGGAAGGGTTTACAACCTGGGTCAAGGGTTTACCCCTACACTTGGTCAAGGTTATCCATACACAGGTCAAGGGGATACAAAACTAGGGTCAAGGGTTTTAACCATACCTGGGCAAGGGTTTTTTACTCACTTGGGTAAGGTTAAACCCTACCAGGTCAAGGTTATACCATAATTGGTAAAAGGGTTTTACCCTAACTAGGGTAAGGGTTTTAAACCTACACGGTCAAAGGGGGATCCTACACTAGGGTTTAAGGGTATCCAAAACACTAGGTAAGGGATACCTAACTAGGGTAAGGGTTAAACATACATGGGTAAGGGTTATACCCTACACTTGGGTAAGGGTTTTAACCTTTCATGGGTCAAGGGTTTTTACCATACACTAGGGTCAAGGTTTACCATACAAGGGGTTTCAAAGGGGGTTATCATAAATAGGGAAAGGGGATACCATACACTAGGGTAATTTTTACATCATAGGGGAAAGGGTTATCCATCACAGGTCAAAGGGTTTTACCATACACTAGGTCAAGGGTTTTTACCCATACACTAGGGGCAAGGGGTTTTACCTACACGGGAAGGGTTTTAAAAATACCAAAGGGCAAGGTTTTAAACCTACACTAGGGTAAAAGGGAACCTCACTAGGGTCAAGGTTACCCCCCCCCCCCCCCCCCCCCCCCCCCCCCCCCCCCCCCCCCCCCCCCCCTCCCCCCCCCCCCCCCCCCCCCCCCCCCCCAAACCCCCCCCCCCCCCCCCCCCCCCCCCAAAAAACCGGTTTTGGTTATACCTTTTACTGGCAAGGGTTTTCCATACACTAGGGTCATGTTTTACCCTACACTAGGGGCAAGGGTTTTTTACATACACTGGGTCAGGGGTTTTCTCCCAGGGGGCAAGGGTTATCCAACAAGGGTCAAGGGGTTTTTCCTACACGGGGGGGTTCCCAAAAGGTTTTTGGAAAACCAGAGTCAATGACCCAAAAGGGGCAAGGTTATCACTAGGTCAAGGTTATAAACATGACAAGGGTTTTTAAAGGGGGGTTATATCATACACTAGGGGCAAGGGTTTTTCATACACTAGGGTCAAGGTTATATCGGCACAGGGTAAGGGTTTTTTTCATACACAGGGGCAGGGTTTTTTAACATACATAGGGGGCAAGGGGTTATTCTACCAAAGGGTCAAGGGAACTTCACTAGGGTCAAGGTTTTTCAAAACTGGGTTAAGGGTTTTTATCATACACTAGGGGAAAGGGGTTTTAATCTAAACCCCAGGGTCAAGGGTTTATCTCACTAGGGTTAAGGGTTTAAAAAAAAGGGGCAAGGGTTATATCATACACTAGGGTTTCCAAAGGGGCAATTTACCCTACACTAGGGTAAAACGGGTTTTAGGGCCACAGGTCAAGGTTATACCTAAACTAGGGAAATTTTTAAAAAACTAAAAACAAGGGTCAAGGGTTTTTAAAACCAGGGAAGGGTTTCAAACAAGGGGGAAGGTTTTTTCAACATGGCAAGGGTTAATACACTTTAAAAGGTCCAAAAAGGGGAAAAACTAGGGTAAGGTTAAACCAAAAGGGTGGGTTTTAAAAAACTAGGAAGGGTTTTCCAAACCTCGGGGCCCCCAAAAAGGGGGGAAATTTCCAACACTAGGGGAAGGGGGGAATACACGGTAAGGAAATTGGTTTTTTATACCAACACTAGGGGAAGGAAACCCCCTACCAAAAAAGGGGGGTTTTTTACCCTTTTGGGTTTAAAAATTTGGGGTTAATAAAATAAGGGGAAAAAAAGGGGGGGAAAAAACCAAGGGGGAATTTACCCTAAAAGGGAAAAAACCATAAGGAATTAAAAACTAGGGTAAGGTTTAACCCCTAACAAAGGGGTTTACCAAAACTAGGGCAAGGGTTATACCTTAAAAAAAGGGAAATAAAATCAAGGGGTTTTCCAACAAAGGGCAAGGTTTTTAACCAAAAAACCCGGCAAAGGGGTTTACCATTAAAAAGGGTAATTAACCTTCCAAGGGGAAAAAACCCCAAAAGGGGGAAATTAACCCATCAAGGGTAAAAAACACTAGGTCAAGGGTTAACCCAATTTCAATTCAAGGGGTATACCCCAAAAAGGGTCAAGGGTTATAAACACAGGGGAAGGGGTTTCCATAACTAGGGGAAGGGTTTTTAAACCCTACCCCAAGGGTTTCCCCTTTTGGGCAAAAAAGGGTTTAATTTTCCCATTATTTTTCCCAAAAGGGGGAAAAAAAAATTTAAAAACAAGGGTCAAGGGTTAAACCCAAAAGGGGGGAAAAAACCAGGGAAGGGGTTTTTAAACATGGGGTTTAATTTTAAAAATACACTTTTAATTTTTAAAGGGGCCAACCATTTTGGGGAAGGTTATACATAACAAGGTAATTTCATACCTTTTAAAAGGGGTTTTACCATACACTAGGGTTAATTAAATTTCAACATTTAAAGGGGTTTAAAATTTTTAAAAAATGGGGGCAAGGGTTTATATCCCCTTAGGGGTTTTTATAAAAACTAGGGTCAAGGGTTTTCATACACTAGGGCAAGGTTAAAACATACCAGGGTCAAGGTTATACTCCTAGGGTCAAAGGTTAATTTAAAAAGGGGAAGGGTTATCATCACTAGGGTCAAGGGTTTTTACTAACCAAGGGGCAAAAGGGGTTTTTCCCAATTATGGTTTTTTTAAAAAAACAAAAAAATTTTTTCCCTTTAAAAATAAATTTTTTAAAAAAAAATTAAGGGTTTTAAAACACGGGCAAAAGTTATATAACTGGGGAAAAAAATAATTCCGGGAAAATTTTCATACAATAGGGAAGGGTTTAAACCCTAGGGAAGGGTATACCATCCCCAAAGGGTAACCTAAAGGGTTAAGGGGTTTTACCATACCAGGTCAAGGTTCCCATACCAGGGAAGGGTTATCCATACCTGGGTTCGGGGTTAACATACACAGGGGAAGGGGTTTTCCCCCCCTTGGGAAATTTTCCCCCTAATCCAAAGGTACAACCAAAGGGGCAAGGGTTTAAAAACCGGGTAAGGGATTTTTTACTAGGTCAAAGGGGGACAAAAAGGAAAAGGGTTAACCAAACCCAGGGTCAAGGGTTTTTTAAAAAAAAAAAAATCCATTAAAAGGGGGTTTTTTTTTCCAAAACTAGGGGGTTAAAAAACCACCATTACCTCAAAGGGCAAGGGTTTTACCATCACAGGGGCAAGGTTTACCTACACTAGGGGCAAGGTTATTTAAAAAAATGGGGTTTTAAAAAAGGTTAAATTACCAACACAGGGTAATTAAAACCCCAAAATAAAATATACCCCAGGGTTTAAAACCCTAACCAGGAAGGGGTTTATCCTAATAGGTTAAGGTTTTAAAAACCTTGGGGTTTTTTTAAAACTAGGGTCAGGTTTACCCCAAAAGGGGGCAAGGTTATACCATACATTGGGTGGGGTTTTAATACCTTGGGTCAAGGTTATCCCTCACTAGGGTCAAGGTATACCTCAAGGGAAAGGGGTTTTTCCTAATAGGGACAAGGTTTTTTAACTACCAGGGGGAAGGTTATAATTCATAGGGTCAAGGGTTTTTACAAAAAACTAGGGAAGGTTATACATACACTAGGTAGGGTTTAAAACAGGGTCAAGGGTTATACCTTTTCCAGGGATTAAAAACCAAACCAGGGTTAAAACAAAAGGTAAGGGTTAAAACCCCCCCAAAAGGGGGAATTTCCCAAAATAGGTAAAGGGGGTTTTAAATACATAGGGGAAAATATAAATAGGGTAAGGGTTTAACAATTTAGGGGTTAAAATTTTTTTTTAACATTTAAAATAAGGATTTTTTAAAAAAAGGGGAAGGGTTTTTTCCCCCCGGGGAAGGGTTATACCATAATAGGGAAGGGTTTACCAACACAGGTCAAAGGTTATACCAACAAGGGCAGGGTTTCCATTTCCCAGGGAAAAGGGGTTTTTAAAAAAAATTTTAAAGGGCAAAAAATACCAAACCTGGGTCAAGGGTTATACCATACATAACAAGGTTTTACCCCCTAACCCTAAGGGTTAAAATTTTTAAAGGGTTTTATTAAGGGGGTTTCCCTTTTAGGGAATTTTTTTAAAAAAAGGAAATTTTAAAATTCTTTGGGGAATTTTCAAATTTTCAATTAAAACATAAATTATTTTTTACCTACACAGGGTCAAGGTTTTTTATAACAGGGAAGGGTTTTTCCTACACAGGGGGAAGGGTTTCCTACACTAGGGTTAAGGATTACCATACCTAGGGAAAGGGGTTTTAAACCCTCACTAGGGTAAGGGTTTACACTGGGTAAGGTTTAAAAAACACTAGGGGGAAGGTTTTAAAACACGTCAAGGGTTAACAACAAGGCAAAAACCAAACCCGGGTCAAGGGTTAACAAAACCCGGGTCAAGGGTTATACCCTACACTAGGGACAAGGGGTTTTAACCCTACACTAGGGGCAAGGGGGTTTACCATAAAACCCATTTGGGCCCAAGGGTTATACCATACATTAGGGGTTTAATGGTTCCCAAAACACTTTGGATCAAGGGGTTTTACCCCCTACATTGGGTCAAAGGGGTTAAAACCCTTTCACTAGGGGCCAAAATTTTTTACCATAAATTTGGGTTTAAGGGTTTTTTACCCCCTACACCAGGGGCATGGGTTAACCATACACCCGGGTCAAGGGTTTTTACCCCTACCAAATTGTCTCAAGGGGTTTTTAAACCCTACAAATAGGGTTTAAGGGGTTTTACCCTACCCCCTAGGGTCAAGGGGGTTTCACCCCACACTAGGTTTTAAGGGTTATACCATACACTAGAGTCAACTGTTATACCATACACTAGCGTCAAGGGTTATACACTAGGATAAAGGGGTTAATCATACCTAGATTCAAGGTTATCCCATACACTAGGGTAAAGGGGTTATGTCATCATTTGGGTCAAGGGTTATATCATACACTAGGGTCAAGGGTTATATCGTGCACTAGGATCAAGGGTTATATCATACACTAGGGTCAAGGGTTATATCATACTCGGGGGTCGTCCCACAGTTACTAAAAACAACAGACATAGCCCCATTCCACAAAGGGGGCAGTAAAGAACAACAAAAAAATACAGACCAATGCACTAACCCCCCATATCATAAAAATCTTTGTAAGGGTCCTAAGAAGCAAGATCACCACCCATCTAGAAACCCATCAGTTACACAACCCAGGGCAACATGGGTTTAGAACGGGTCCTCCTGTCTGCTAAAACTATTGGATCACTCGACAAGGTCCTAAATGCACTAGAAGAAAAAAGAATGCAGATTTAAATATCAGATTTGCAAAAACCCTTTGACAAGGGGACCCTGGGGAATAGCGCACAAAATGCTGTAAAGGAATAAAAAGGAAAAGTGTCGAGGGTATTAATTTCCCCACTAAAGAAAACAGGAGTTTCGCAACAGAGTAAAGTCCCAGGGAGCTACGGTGAAAAACCTGTTTCCCCAAGGGACAGTACTCGCTCCCATCTTTTCCTCATCCCCATATCCGAGTAGACAAGGGTGTCAGCCACAGCACCGTTCTTCCTTTTAATACACCCCAACGCATACGGTCTTCCCTTGCGACCTGCAAGGCCCGGGGGGGGACATCAAAACCAAACTTTTAGTGGGCTGCAGAAAAAAATATGAAGTTTAACGATGAAAAATTTCAAATTTCTCAGATATGGAAACAGAGGGAAAATTAAATTTCCCTCAGAGTACAAAACAAATTCTGGCCAAAAAAAAGAGCGAAACACCCAACGCAAAGACCCGGGAGTGATCTTCGGGAATTCCCTTCAAAGGGCCCTAACATTGTATCAATCGATTGCTAAAAAATGACAGGAGGATAATGAGAACCCTTCAAACTAGGGAGGGCCCAAGCCCATATGACACTTTTTTCAGGTCATTTTTCTATTGCTGGAATATTGCGCACACTAAAAGCATCTTTCAAGGGAGGTGAAATTGCCGACCTAGAAAATGGGTTTCAGAGAACTTTCACGGCGCGCATAAGGGAGAAAAACCCTAAATTACGGGAGAGCTTGAGGCCCCTAACCTGTATCCCGGGAACGCAGGAGGGAGAGATACAGATTATATACACCTGGAAAATCCTAGAGGGACTAGTAACGAACTTCACCCGAAAATCATCACTACGAAAGCAAAAGATTGGGCAGACGATGCATCATCCCCCCAATGAAAAAGCGGGGTGTCCTTGCACGTTAAGAGACCATACAAAAAGTGTCGGGGGCCCGAGACTGTTAAACTGCCTCCCAGCACACAAAGGGGGGGTTTCCCAACAACCCTGGCAGTCTAAGTGGCACGGACAAGCACCTAAAGTCAGTTCCTGATCAGCCGGGCTGTGGCTCTACGTTGGTTTTGGTGCACCACAGAAACAGCCTGGTTGATCAGTCTGATCCACCAGGGGGCCGGTCACAGCCCGGGCCCCGCGGGGCTTGCCCCCCAAAACTCTCTCCGGTAAACTCCAGGTAAACCCAGGTCCCTACTTAGTGTGTTATATTATCTCCCTTTTTCTGATTTTTTGTCGCGTTGCCTGTTTTATTGCTTTGGGGTTTGCACTTTTTTTTTTTAAGCAGACTGTTCCGGTTGCCAGTCGGGCAAGAAATTTAGTTTTTTTTTGAGGGCTTTGTCAGTCACTTGTTTAAGTCAGTGAGTCTTGAACATAGCGAAATACTTAGAGCACTTACCACATACACACAAACTTGTACATATTTGTAATATTTATTAAATGTTTTAAATTTCCAACGGATTTAAAAATTATAAAGTGATATGTGCTTTTAGCACAAAAAATTCAACCCGAGAGAAGGAAATTATTTTTTATTTTGTGATTTAATTTAATTTAAATTTTTTTAATTTGATATATACCCCTAGACTTAAAAAATTTATTAAATTTTTAATTTCTCTAGTTTGTAGCCTACTAGTTGTAACCTGAAGCACTATTTTAATCATACTGAATTTTTTTTTAATGGATAATTGGAAACAAGGATTGACAATTTTTATGGAAGCCCAGTAAAGGGTGGATGCTAGAAGGGCAGTCCTTTCTAGTATTCACTGGAGATCTCTAAGCTTTTAAATCGCGTTTTTTGTAACATTCCCACAATTTAAGCACTGGCTCAGCACCATCCTCTATGGAAGAATTATACTGGGGTACGATTTCATGAGTAAGACACACAGTTATGGTATTTGTATTTTCCCTCTAGTCATGAATTATTATTACGAGGAATCCTACCATACATTACATGGCCTCCTGCAGTCTTCAAAAGGGTGACACCACATTTCTTTACCATACCCTTTACAAAGGAGGCATAATAGTCACTACCTATCAAAATATTTATTGGGCCTACAGAATCATCACTTACACCAGAAGGTGCTAAATTCACATTATGTGAGTCTTTCTGTAGCTTTACTAAGCCCTACTGTAGATATTTTCTCTGGGGTCTATCTACAATTACTGCATTAACACGTTTTTTCTCATTGCCCCAAAATGACAGTTACATAAACAGTGTCATACAATTGAGCCCCTTTTATCCGAGAGAAAACCGATAATTTTAAAGTTGTGGGATCTCCCATCTGGGACTTTCATACAATCAAGACATTTACGTTTATGAAAATACGCTGGGATCCCTGGTCCAATAATGCAGTTACATTTTTTGATTTATGCCTTTTATCATCAATTTTTACCTGTAACACAGGTAAGGCTACTTCAGCAAAACCATCATTATTAACATTAGCAGCAATTTTTACATTAGCCAATGTTGTGTCAGGATTGTCAACATTATCATTATTATCAACATTATCATATAGACCTTTACACATGACTATATGGTGTCTTCCTTTGTGACATTGATAACAGAAGTTTAATTTGGCATAAGAATCATTTACCTTGTGATTACCTAAACACCTGATACATCTGTCAAGTTCCTCCAATCTTTCAACTTTATCATTCCATGAATTGTATGCATTGTAATTCTTAGAAAAATGAGTACCCTTGCAGAAGAGACAATCTCTCTTTTCTCTGACTTGTTTCTTATTAACTGGGCTACTCTTAGAAGGGTACTTATTCTTCTTACCTTGTGGAGAATCATTATTTCTGATTCCTGCTACTTGATATGCACCTATGCAACTATTTTTAGGAAATGAATTTTGATTATTACCATTGGGATAATTTTTTCCTTTGTGAAACTTGACAGATACCTCATAGTTATTATGTGTTGCATCTTTAAAATGAGTTAGTTGGCTGGTCTGCAACTGAACAATTAATTCTTGTAGACCTAGTCTTATTTCCTCCAGACCAAAATAACTCTTGTGATACTTGTTCGAGAGCCATTCAAGTGTTTTACAACTTAATTTATTCTGTATCATGACATTCAATAACCAGTCTGATTCCTTCAGATTATATTTATTACTTAAAGTTTTGAGAGTGCTCTCCAGTTTAACTCTAAACTGCTGTAAACCTTTGTAAGTGTGATCTGGATTTTAAATAACAATGATATCACTAGATCCAACCTACTTTGTTCTTTTTTTACCAAATGATTTTAAACAATAAAAACTCTTCCTTGTAAAGTCATCTACATGGAAAGGCTTGTATGAATTAGCACTCCTCTTACCTGTCCTTTAGGTAAAATAATTTAGTTACACGGCTAGCCACCCCTGTCATGCACAGCTGTTTTAAAAATTGACCAAAACTCCTCCAGCTTTCAAGGTTAAAATACAGGTAAACTAATTCTGGAGTTTTGGAAAGACAATTTTTTGTTGGAGAAAGCTGTTTAACTGCCATTTTTAACGCTTTTTTAATTTATTCAAGGCCTGAATTTAAAAGAACTTTTTTTTTAATTTTCATAAACTGAAAAAAAAGATCTACTTCATCTCATCTCACAGTTTACTAACAAATCTCCTTCATTTTTGTTGTAATATAATTTGTATGAACATACATTACCAGAGCAGTGGTTCCCAAACGGGGTAAATTACCCCCTGGGGGAAATTTTAAACCATTTTTGGGAGGAATGGAGGTGACAAAAAAAAAGTTATAAAATTCTAAAAATCAAAAAAACAATGCGGTCCCCGGGTATGGGGATTATTTTTAAATTTTGTCTTAGTAAAAAAGTTGTAAAGTAAACCTTTAAATAAGTAATAAAGTTTTAAAAAAAAAACAATAAACATCAAAAACTAATATAAGTATTAAAAAGAAAAATAAAGCTAAGTGTGTGGGGAAACCCCAAAAATATTTTGACAAGTTCTTCAGGGCAAAAGTCACTCAGTAGCCCGATCGACCGTCCGTATGCCACTCACTTCCTGAGGCGCCTCTATTTCACCTGCAGTTTATCTGTGAGCATCACCCAGTAACTAACTGGTATCATGTGACTGCCCGTGCAGTATATATTGATTTTCCCCTGTACTGTGAATTTTGGCTATTTTTAATTTTAATTCAAGTATTGTGGTTTTACGTTTTTTAAGGTTTTTGCAGGATTAGCAAGTATGCGAGGCTGAAACGTTCACTTTAAACCTAATAACAATAATAACAACATATTGGAAAAGGGGTAACATGCTTTTTTGTGGTTTTTAAATTTGGGTAACAACTAAAAAATTTGGGGAAACCCCTGACCTGAGCACTAAAACAATTTTAAAAACACAGTATCACAGTTTCTTGATTCATTAATTCCAAAAATTTATTTTATACTTTTTTTTCAAAGACCGTTTCAGCTTGAGTGATGCTTTCTTTGCTCTAAATTCCCAAATTTTTTTCTTCTACTTTTTTTTCCTCTTTTCAGCCATATCAATGTATTAAATCCTTAAAAACACTGATTATTATAAATTTTGCACTTTATAAGGTAAATAGTACAACTTACCTTTTAATAAATCCCACAAAATTGAGCTTACAATTACACACAAGAAATTATAAAAATTTTTTAAAAGGCATTAAACAAAACCTTTAGGGCCAAAATTGGGTTATCAAAATTTTAAAATTCACCAATTTAAAAATAATCCCTTTCCAGAATTTGGGAAGCAAAATTTAAATTTTAACAAAATTAAACTTTAGCCCACA